>LPNX011146046.1:466523-509697 GCA_001517045.1 Pseudotsuga menziesii | reverse complement strand
TGCTCTGTAATGCACATGTGCAAGCCTTCTATGCCAAAGTTCACTTGGCTCTACTGTTTCATGGACCAAGGCTTGTTCTGGATGGCCCTTCAATTTGTACAAGCCTCCTTCTTGTTCTCCAATCACTACCACATCATTGATAGTATTTCCTTTTGGCCACATGATGACTTGACCATCTATGAATGCAACCCGCATTCCTTTTGCATCTAATGTTGATATAGAGAGAAGGTTCTTCTTGAGTCTTGGCACAAAAAATACTTCTTTCATTGATAGATACTTTCCAGAGTCTAGCTTATAGGAGGATTCCCCACTACCTTTTATTGGATATTGGTAGTCATCTCCTAGCTTTACCTTGTGAGATGATTCATGTTCTGACAGTCTTACACAAGATTCCTTGAATCCTGTCATATGTTT
The DNA here is from genome assembly GCA_001517045.1 of Pseudotsuga menziesii. Taxonomy (NCBI): domain Eukaryota; kingdom Viridiplantae; phylum Streptophyta; class Pinopsida; order Pinales; family Pinaceae; genus Pseudotsuga; species Pseudotsuga menziesii. Next base: position 509,283 of record LPNX011146046.1, on the reverse strand, counting down.
GGAAGCCCCACTGTCGATGACCCAATTGTCACTTCCATGAGTAATGTTTCCCGTGAGAGAGGAAATCAAAACATATTCATCCTCGCTTGAAGAATCTTCACTTTCATATTTGGTTCTCTTCTTAGATGGTTCATCATCCTCTACAACATGAGCATGATGTCTTCTTTTTTTGCTCTTCTTTGTTGGATTTGGTTTCTTAGGACATTTCTTTGCATAATGTCCTGCTTCGTCACATGTATAACATATGACTATAGATAAATCCCTTTTGTGATAGGACTTACCTCTTTGGAAATGAGATCTTCTTTTGGATGTCTTGGAGTGAGACTTGGAGTATATCATGAGAACCTGATCTTCAGTTCCCATCTTCTCTTCTCAAGCTAATATTCAAGATTCTTCTTGAGAACATTCTTCCCATAGTCTACTGAACTTGACTAACTTCTTTCTAGCACAGATTCCTTGGATGAAAGAATCCCATGACCTAGGGAGGCCATTCAAAGTAGTCATCACAATCTCTACATTTTCCACTTCTTCATCAACAACTTCTAATTGTTCCTTGATCTGAGAAACTCTTGTGAAGTAAGACTGGATTTTTTCTGCATTTTGAATCTTCACATTCTTCAGCTGGTTTCTTAGAGTCATCTTTTGGTTTATGTTCTTCCCTTCAAAACTTTTTGTTAGGGCATCAAACATAGCTTTAGGTGTCTTTAAGGAGGCAACCTGTGGTATGAGATGATCCTTGATAGAATCAGCAATGATTCTCTTTTCCATAACCAACTTATTCTTATGCAAGGCCTTAACCTCATCTCCCTCTGGAACTGGAACCTCCTTGATGTAAGAGTCTAACTCATTCTCTTCCAGGACCAGGGAGATCCTATACTTCCAAGCTCGGAAGTTATCAACTCCCTCAAGATTTTCATGAAGCTTGGTATGATGAGACATCTTAACTGAGAACCTCAAATGGAAATACAAAATATCTTAGATCTTACCAGGTCAAGATGTCGGATCTGAAACTTGAGCTGAAATCCTACAGAGCTGGTTCAAGAGAAAATTAGGGTTTTGCTTTTCTAGAGTTCTGTCCAACCAAATGCCTTGAAATTTGTCCCTAACTTCAATTTTGGGGAGGAGATCAATCCAGGCCTATGCTCACTGAGAAACTCCTCCTCTATGAAAAAACCTAATTTTCGGCAGTAGTGGTAGGTCCAAAACTGAAAAACCTCAGAATTGGATTCTGCTTTAATAGAAAGATGTGCCCTAAGGAGGAGAGTTATTCCACCTTACTTTTGCTGAAAATCTATGGAGAGAGATCCACAAAGTAGGAATCCCTAGTTCCCGTAGTTTCACATTGTCTTCTTCTCAAGTTAGCTTTGATACCGTGTTAGTTTTTCAACATTCAAGCTAGCGTTATGTTAAGATATTTAACTGAGAGAACAACAAGTATAGCAATCAAACAAAAGAGACAATGAACACATTGTTTTTACTCAAGGAAACCATAAATGGAGAAAACCCCGAAACTTCCTCAGAGATAGAATCAACACAAAGGTAAAACAACAAAATAGTAAGATGCACTCCTGACAGCAGTAAGGCTTCTTCTTCACTAGCCCCAGTGTCTTCTCCTTCCTCAACTATGCGCTACACTTGAGTGTGTAAGAGATGTGTGCTAAATAGAGAGTCCAACTCTCTATTTATACAAATCCTGACATGACTAAAACCCTACTAGGGCCGACCTCTACTTGGAGAGTCTAATAACCCTAGTGCCCCGAAACTGCGGGGACTTTAACCCTTAGACAATTGGAGGGTTACACACTATGACTTGACATGACTTGTTTACATTATTGATTCTCCCAATCAGAACATTGGGGCATGACAACATGACTCAATTACATAATAGATACATCCCGAAATAAACATCGGGTTACAATACATAATATACATAGATGAATACATTATGAAGTTACAAATACATCAACACCTAAGAACATCTACAAGGATGCCAAGTAACTGTCTATCAACTTTCTTCTAGAAAGCATATCTTATACATGTTTGTTTATTTGGCTTTAGGAATTTTTTAGTGAGTGCTGTGTGGTTTGTCTATACTTAGTTTTCCTTTATGTGTGTTCTTTGTAATTTTGGTTGCATGTCAACCTCAGACTCTGTCTTATTGTTTGAAACTATGGATAACACCCCTTTGAACACCAACCAAGAGATCCCCATGCTGGGAACTCCTTGTACTATTCCTCTCATAGGGAATGTTGGTGTCCATTTGATGGCTACCTTGAATCTACCTAGATTCACCCTAGGGCTACGAGTGTGGTTGTTTTCCACTCCAACTATCCTGAATGCTCTTGGTGCTTCTCAAGTAAGCTCCTTATATCATGGGCATCAAAACACTGCTTCCCCTTCACATGTAGCTGATTCTCATACTCCTTCTACCTCATGCGGTGAAAGTACTAATACTAGTAACTGGTAGTCTAAAAGGAGTAAAAGAAGGAGGAATAGGAAGAAGGCACATAAGAAAGGGGGCACCCATTCAACCTTTGCAAGTCAAGTTGAGACTCACCACCCAACCTCTACAGTTTATGTTGGGGGCACCTATCCAACCTTTGCAGGTCACGTTGGATCCAGTCACTCATCCTTTGTAGTTCATGTTGAGGGAACCTGTTCAACCTCTGATGTTCAAGTTGAACCCTCCCATCCAACCTCTGTAAGTCATGTTGGACCCATCCACCCAGCCTTTGTGGTTCATGCTGGGGGAACACACTCAACTGCTACAAAGCATGTTGATCCTAACCATTCAACCTCTGTAGTTCATGCTGGTGGTGCCCATCCAACCTCTGAAGGTCATGTTGGACCTAGTCTTTCAGCCTCTATGAGTCACGTTGGGGGCATTCTCTCAGCCTCTGTGGTTCATGCTAAAGACAATCTGTTAGCCACTACAAGTCATGTTTATACTATTGAAAAGACTTACTGTTTAAAACACAAGCCCAAGTTTCCTTGTAAGCTTTGTGAGGGAGACCACCTTACTTATAAATTTCCTTCTATTGCGGAGGTGTGAAGAGTTTGGTTTCATGGTCATCCCGTTTTTTAACATCCTGAAGTTTTTCAAAAACCAACCTCTCTTAATCAGGTTGGAATTAGTCACCCAGCCTCTGGTGGTCATGCTAGGGGAAAACTCTCACCCTCTATAGATCATGTTGAGAGCAAGCAGTTAACCACTGCTAGTCATGTTGACACCATTGAGAAAATGGGTCGTTTGAAGTGAAAACTTAAGTTCCCTTGTAAGCTATGCGAGGGAGATCATCTTATGCACCAGTACCCTGCTATGATAGAGTTGCGAAGAGTGTGGTCTGAGACTCAAGAATTTTCTTCTCTTGAACAACCTATAGTTTCTCAACAACCTACTCAACCTTTGGTTGATCAAGTGGTCGAACCAATCTCATATTTGGTTGATCCCACTCTTCCTTCGGAGAGTGATCTTGATGTGATTGAACCAATGTCACATTTGGTAAATCCTACTCTTCCTTCGGAGAGTGAATTTCATGAAGCGGTTGAATCAGTTCCATTTTCGATCAATCCCACTCTTCCTTTGGAAATTGAAGTGTCTTCTAGTCACATTTTCTTCACTGCCAGTTTAGAACTCACTAAACATGGGGGCACTGAATTCGCTTTGGACGAACCCCCACCAAGCTCTCAAATTGCTTCCTTTGATTGGGATAGCCTAGTTGAGCCGTGCCTTCCTTCTAATGCACCTTTCGAGATAAAGGTCAAATTTGAACCATACACGATTGCTCATTGTATTGTTGAGGAAGCATCCTCAGTTAGTATTTTTTCTGCTCATTCTTGGAGAGGCATGGGATCTCCCAGCCTTGTGTCGACTGCTAGTCATTTACTAGTGTTTGATAGAAGAACTTGTATAGCCTTGGGAATTCTTGCTCAAACACCTATTAATATGGGTGGGAAGACTGTCTTAGTTGATTTCATGGTTATAGAAGACCCCTTGGACTTCAATATGCTCCTCGAACGTGATTATGTCTATGCCATGAAAGCTATAGTGTCAACATTCTTTCATGTGATGTACTTTAATCATGGCGAAGAAATTGTCACTATTGATCAGTTGGATTTTTTTTATCCCTCTCCTGGCCCAACTAGAGACTAGGTCTTTCCTTTATTGATTCCTAGTGTTTTAATAAACACTACCCCACCATAGGTGAGCTATGTGGCCTCATGTCCTTTGCGTTCAATTACTACTGAGAAGTAGGATCTGTTTTCATGCTTAGCTTCTTGAGACATGGTCCCAGCAGTTGAACAGGTGATTCATCCTATATAGACCATGGAGGTTGATCTCCACTCTTTAGATCCATTTGAATGTTTAGACATGTGTCCTATCTTGGATGATCTCCTTCCTTCGGATGAACTCTTCCTAGAGTCTTTGATGCAGTATGATCTTCTATTGGATGTTAGTTCAGTTGTGATTAAGTCTAACCCTGATTTGCCTAGTAAGCCTGACCTTTCTTCTTATGTTGGTCTTGTTGAGTCTTTTGACTCTCCCTTCAAATAGCAAGTTAGTGACCCTGATGAGTTTGATTTTTATTATGAATTTTTCAACTCTTGTGATACTGAGTTTGTTCCTACAGACTTTATCTCTATTGTTTATTTTTGCTTTTCTTTTGAGGTTCATATTACTGATTATAAACCCTTGATCCTTGGTTCTATAGAATCTTCTTCGGTCAATTCTGCCTTGACTTTCCCTTTTGTAGAAGATAGCAAAGTTGCATGTATTCCTGATAAAGGGACCTGCATCGGATCTTTTCTTCTGAATATGATCCTGATGTTGTTGTTTCTTGGATATAACATTCTTAGTTGGAGTCACAATTTTTTGCTGGCATGGTCTTGTTGTTCAAGTTGTAAATGCATTTGCATGTTCCCTACTCGTGCTTATGAGCCTGATGCTAGCTTCCATGCTTTTAGCTCATTGTATAAGCCCTCATCTTTGTTCTCATCATCACTCAACCTTGTATATTTTTTCCTTTGCAACTTGACACCTTTTACCTTGAGGAGACATTCCCCGAGTGCCTTTATCCTGCTCATGTTCCTTGCATAATACATAGTTTTGTTCCTTGCGCTTGGAACTAGTTTCGCCTGTCTATGACACTCGTCTTTTGGCATTTAGAGCATTCTTTCTGCTTTCATTTGAACTCATTAAAAATAGTAAGGAGGCTGTGAGTTGGCTTTTCCAGACTTGTTAAAATTTCACAGGAAAGATATTGAGTTTCTTTAGTCCCAGATCTGACTCCTCATAATAAACTTGACTGTCGAGTAAACTTGTCCATTTAGGCTCATTAAGAATATGTTAATGGGCATCCACATTGGTGGTAGGTTATCTCTTTCTTGGACCATGTGGAATAATACGACAAAGGAAAACTCTCTTTTCTAAGAAATTGAGAAGACTATTCTGAGGCATAGGTTTATCACTTTTCCAGACCTGAGAGACTAAATTTACGGAAAAGGAACCCCCAGTATGAGCTTAGTTTTCTCTTTTTCGTTCTCTAGACCTAAACATGAAAAATATTATGAGTGTACTTTATGTCTTTTTCATGCTCGTTAAACCCTAAAGAACAAAGCATCAAGTTTACTGTTGTAAGCCCCATTTCTCATAATCAAATGGATCTTTCAGAGTGATATTGCCTTCCTTCACACTCATAAAAATCAGGCTATATGCTGCTTTTGAAGGAGCATTGGGTAGGTGGTAATTTAACCTTTTTTAGACCTTCCTGACTAAACACAAAAAAGGTGTGTCTTACTTCTTTGAAAGCTAAGAGAGTTCTTCTGTGGTTTGTTTTATAATTTTCTGGCCTCGAGAGACTAAATTGGATGAAAAAATTCCCCCCTTGAGTCTTCTTTGGAGTTTTCAGACTCTCTAAACTACAAAAAAACCATTGAGCATGTACTAGTTCGGGCTCATAAAATCCAAAAATCAATGCTTTATTAAGCATTCTTCTATCTCTTCTTTGAGCTTGCCAAAAATGAATATGGTCCCGAGTTTGCTTTCTTGGACTCGTTAAACCTTTACAAGAAAGAGGAGAAGGGAAGTTCATTCACATGTTTATACATCATGGAAGCAAGTCTTGTTTCCTTGAACAAAGCACCGGTTTTGAGTCTATCAATAGTTGGGTCCTAGTATTTTGACCTTATCCTGATTCAAAGTTTTACTCCTCTAGTTGGTTTCTTTTCTAATTATACGGGGAATCTGTCAATGTCTCCTACATTGCAAATTTGTGTCATTGGTCCATTTGTGTCAAAATTTTCCTAAGTAACTTTTGTGTCATGCTCACTATTCAAGGATTAAACCTTTGTCAGCCATTCTGCAGTTGCCTTGACCTTTTGTGTTGGCCATTCCCTGGTATCAATTCATTACATCATGCCTTCAGCGGTCCTTGTCGTGAAATTTAGTACCAATTCCAAATCCAGTTAGTCTTTGACTTACCTAATGTTGGATGATGAAGGATGCCTTAATGCCTTTCTTCCAATGGACCTCTTCCTATCGACTGCAACACATCTTGCTCTGGGGATGATATTTAGAGTTTTATGACAGTACCTTGGGGATTGTAGTCATTAGTGGCAATTTCCATCACTATAGGGTAGTGGCAATACCTTAAGGTCTCCTACTCAATGGATTCTTCGAGTGTTCGAATTCAAGTCCTTGCATTCACACTTGTTATACCATACTAGGTATCTTGGGGACCATTTTCATTAATGGTGGTTTCCCTCGCATTTGTTAACGGTTCTCATTATTGACCAGTAATCAAATGATTTCCTCCATGTTTGACTTCAACTCCTTTATTCGCATGGTTAGGATTTGTACCTTTTGGGCGGTTTGGATTGAATACCTTGGGCTGACAATAGCATCATCATTTTTGCTATTTCCCAAGCTGTGCAAGACCTTGTTACATTTTATATGACATTTTGCTGAGACATAGATCCACCTTGTATTCTTGTGGCTATGATCGATTGTTGAGCATGAATCCACCTTGTTCATTTGTGGCATGACTCCTTTAGATTTGATATGGCGCCTTTTTGCATATTGAGCGACCATGATAGTTTCATTAGTTATACATATGTTGGATCCACCTGTATCTTTATGGCGATGATTTTTATATGGACTTGTATGTCCCAGAGATCAGTTTTTTTCTGACATTTATCTCTTTTTAAAGTACCATTTTCGAGCCTTTCGAACTTGGTTTCTCTGCTCTCTCCATACTCATCTTTTTCCTTTATAATGTATTTCGGCTATCATTTTCCCCTCTAACCTAATAAATTAGGGGGCATCTGTTATAGTGCAGGGACACATCTCTATCTGTAACCACTTTCCCATGATTCCATCACATGTCGACACTTCATGAAAGTCACTAAAAAAACACCTAACTTGGAGGACCCATATCTTGAGTTTTGTAAATTCGTTTGACCTCATCTTTGCATTGTTGGAAATATATTTCAGTTAGCTAAAACTTTCCAGAAGACACCAAAGTATGAAAATCCATAGAATACCCTAAAAATGAGTTTTTTTATGTGTACATGATTTTCTTTAAGGAAACTCGCATACATACATGAATTTCTCTATATAATGCCCGCAAACGCCTCCAAAAAATGTCAAAAAAATTATATTTTGAAATTTGGGTAATTTGGGTAGTTATGCAACGGACTCCTTTAGTTGTAACTACTTTGTCTTTGACCCTAACTCTTCATTAAGCATACAAATAGAGGTAGGGAGGTCCATGAGAGGAGATTGAATCTTTGCATTGTTATGCTCGAGGATTTGGAGCTCACTTTGCCCACACCTTTTCCCTAAAAGATTTCTCCTTGTGTTGCAAAGCTTGGAGGCTAAGTTCCTTGGAGAAGAGAAGCAGCAAAACCAGATCAAGGTTTCGTGAGGTGCCAAACTTGAAGAGAAGGTATACTTGTACTTGTTTTCAATATTAATAAAGATGTGATCTCCTTCTTCTTCCCAAATCATTGTTCAATGTATGATTGAATATATGTTTATGATTAGATGTTTATGTTAATCAGATTATTATTTCATGTTTATTTTATTATCATTGCTTTGTATGTGGTCATAATGGTTTGAGAAAGGTATAATTCGTTTTGCAGGTCTCTTGGAGCAAGAGGAGCAAGAGGAGCAAGAGGGGTAAGAAGAGGATTGAAGGGCTGCTTGGATCAACCTTCATTTGGCTAAGGTATGAACCATTCCAATATCAGAATCTTGATTGTATTTACTTGCAAAACTATATGCATCTCTCTTTCAACCCCAGTACATTGATGGCCTCTTAAACCCTAGCCATAGGAAACTTTCCTTTACAACATATTGCTTGTAGAGAAGCAATGTGGCTCAGAAATCTACTTGGGGAATTGTTTGGTGAAAATATAGAGGCTATAGATCAAGTGTGACAACCAGGTTTGTATACATATTTTCAAAAATCATGTGTTTCATGACAAGTCGAAACACACAGAATTAAATTATCACTTCATTCGAGATATGGTCCAAAAAGGTATTGTAAAATGTCGGTAGATAGCTGATGATGGGAATATTACAAATGTGATGACAAAGCCTCTATTTGTGACAAAGTTCATAAACTTATGATATATACTTGGTATGGTATAGAATGTATCCCTCACTGAGAGGGAGTTTTAAATTTCCATCATCAATATTCATTCTCCATGAGACTTTTGTTGTATCAAGTTTGTAACTTATGTTGTATTAAGTTCATAAACGTATTTTGCATTAAGTTAAGAGCTTGTGTTGTATCAGGATAGGACACGGTGTTGTATCAAGTCCTATTCATGAGAGATGCTTGTATTGTGATATTATGTTGTATTAAGATCAGGATCTTGTGTTGTATCAATATCAGAACCTGGTGTTGTATCAAGGTTGGAACCTTGTGTTGTATAAAGACTAGTCTTGTGTTGTATCAAGACCATATGACTTGTGTTGCATCAATTCAGAAAGATATAATATGTGATGTATGGCTATTCATGGTCACTAGGTGCTATAAGTATCCTTTACAGATTATCTACCGTTAGAGTGATTTACTTTAGCATTTTACTATATGACTTGGGGTAATACATATCATTATAGGTTCAGAACAATTTTTCTGAGTATAATATGATACAAATTATTAATAATATATGGACCATGCCAAATTTAATTAATAATAAATGATATGAGCATAGAGATAGAATAAGGATTAAAAATTCCTATGTCATACCTCTAGTGAACTCAAATTCCAAGGACATCAGTTAAGTCTAAGTTGTGGAAAACAAGTTTCAGTTAATTAAGGAATCTACTTGTTATGGAGAGAAATTCCTATGGCTTGGGGTACCACAACAGATAGCTTGAATCCAAAAATCAATCCTTTCCAATATGCAAGAGAAATCAAATATCTAACACTAAAGGATCAGACCTCATACCTTAATACGGACAGTTGAAGTAGATCCCTGTTGATCTTTCCAACTTCAGCTTAAATTGATGAATCAATTCCTCAACAACAAGTAAACAAGACAAGCATACTATATATATTGGTGTTAGATATACTCTAGCATATATAATCAACAATGTATAAGCATTTGAAATCATCGATGGATAAAATATTCATTCAAACATACATTATTGGACAGGAGAAGATATTTCTATTAATATAAAATCATAGATTACAATGAATACAACCTCTATCGGCACATCTGCGAATCAGAGAACTTGAATCCCCCACTTGGGCCTCCACCACCTCAATCCTCCATCTCTTGATAGCAATCTCACAAGCAAAAGGCAAGCTTGGGAAGAACATCAAAGTGCTCCAAGGGACAAAGGGATACAGACTCAAGCACAAGTTCTGGCAACAATGGACTATAGTTTCTTTGCTCTCAATTCTCTTATGCCTTCAATGTATCCAAAGGGTTCCTTATATAGTGTTTCAATGGGGTAATGAAAGGTCGAATCCGAGCGATCTCAAGGAATATGGAATGCCAGGAGACAAGTGAGTCGAATCCATGTTAAGGAAAACTCCAAAAGGATTTGGATTTTGTACACATCCCGATGTACACGGTTTTAGGGGTCAAACCCATGTATATACGCGATAAGGGGTTTAAAATTCACGTATATCAATTTTCACATGTTTATAGGGATGGTCTAGGAAACATTAAAGTACAAAAAATGGTCCAAGGGGTCTAAGGAGTCTGTAGAGGGATAGGGGAAGGCCATACGAGTGTGATTCACCTGGTGTGGTAACATCAGCTATAACAGATGTCCCCTAATGTGTGAGGTCAGAGGGGTCATACAATGGCCGAAATAAATTATAAGTCCATCCCAGAAGTGGTGTGATGAAGAATCCCAAATGGAAGACCAGCCACCCAATCAGCATAGTATAATGATACAACTCTGCATATAACTACAAATACATATAGCAGTCCCAAATACATAAGAGTATAATAGACATGAATAGGCGTGATACAAAATATCACATAAGTGGTCATCGCCACGTACAATATACATAGATCAAAATCTCCATATTGAAGATATACAAAGGATCACAATCTCCATAATGGCTGAAAATGTCTGACATATATTGGAATCAAGTCACGAGAGATGAAATCTCATGAACACTGGCACGATCAAGGAGGTAGAATATAAGAGATGCCACCAATCTGGAAGGTATTCTACACAAATGCTACAAGTACAAGTCCTACTATGTGAATATAGGTGTCGAGGGAGAACATAGTAGTCCATCGTCTGATTACCGGTCGTTGATGTATACTGTTAACAGACGCGAGAACACCCACCGATAATGATAATGGGAATCAAGGTACTAGAGTGCAAACTAACAAGTGCAAATAGATGTGTTGAGGTTGAACACTTGAGAGGATCCATCGATCAGGGGAAATTGATGTATTCCCAAAAACTGTCAATGGCGAGAGAACTTGCCACTAATGACTGCAACTTTCGAGGCACTAAAAAATGACTCTAGATTCCAATCCTAGAATAAATGATCTAAAGTCGATAGGATGAAATCCGCTGGAAGGAAGGAATTAAGGCATCCTCCGTCATCCAACATGAGGTACTCAGCAAAGCTGTATAGTGTGTAAGGAATCGATCATAAGGTGCACGAACCAGTAACTGTACCGGGAATGGCCGACATGCAAAGTCAAGATAACTGAGGAATGGCTGAATCAGGTTTCAACTTCCTTTGAACAAGAGCATAACAACAAATGGTGACTGAATAAAGGAAGCATAGACTTGATATAGAAAACTGGGACATCTCTGCAACACAAGAAGCATCGACAGAGGCTCCATGGGGACTGGAAGCTTAACCAGTCGGTGGAGATAAAATCAGACAAACGTGTATAGCTCCTAAAGTCAAACTATAAACCCAACCAAAGGATGTGATATACAGTGCTCTGTTCAAAGATGACATGACTCGATAGCTTCCAAAAGATAACATCTTTCCTTGTTCGGCTTTTTGGTTTTTTAATTTTTTTTGGACTTTTTCAAATATTTAAAAAGCTTGAAAAAGAATAAAACCGCTTTATAGTTACAGACTAGGAGGAGACGAGTTTCATGTGGGAAAATAAACTAGTTCCAAGCAGTGGAACATACCTATGCTCAATCCAAGGATACATGTGTAGGATAATGACACTCAAGGAAAAGTCAAGCCTCCCCGTAAAAATAGGGAATCAAGCTGAAAAGGATATATAAAAGGGCTCTGCATGGCTAGACATGAGACAAGTTCAGGCTATATGGCTGAAACTCAATGTCAGGGAAGCCAGTGTAAGGCTCAATAAGGCAGGAAAAGCTCATGATAATGCAATTACAACTTGACATAATGGAGTCCTAAGGGAAATAGGCCAGCAAAAGATCAAGAGGAGTATGAGGCTCTTGCAAAATGTCATGGCAATACTATACAATGGACTCCCACACCCTAAGGGACAAAATGTCGGCACAGGCACCAAATGAAAATAGGGCGCTAACTAGGGTACCCATGTAAGGTCAAGCTCTACCACTCATATCATGCCACTTCTAAAACAACAAGAAGGTTCCGTGACATAATAGAATGGGTTCATACCTAAGGCTATAATGAAACGGTCATAAGGTCATGCAACATGCAAACAGTGATGAAACCTAACCTATATGCCAGTTTAGACATGATACCTGAAATCGGCACGAACGGGTCAATCCAAAGGCCAAAACAATGCTAAAAAAGGTCTCCTACATCATAAATTAGTCCAAAAATGGTCCAAAAGGATTAGAAACGGTCCAAACTATAGGAAAGGTGGTAAAAATTTGAAAAAATTTGAAAAAATTCTATAAATAGTAAAAAATTCAAAACATTATAAAACATTTGAAATTTTTACCCATTTGAGCTCAGAACTTCAATAGCGAATTCCAGGAGATCCAGCCGGCAGAATCCACTACCATTTTCTCCAGGTATTTACCCATGCTCTACTCTTTCATTTTAATGCAAATTTTGTCAAATTCCATGGTGTATTTAGGATTCTAGGCCATTCTAAGATGTGCGCCATAGCCCACACGAAAATCAAGGGTTTTTTCACGTATAGGGCTAGATATACATGGAAAATTCCCTCAAAGTCGTGTACATACACAGTTGTCTAACAAATAGTCACGTATGCGGCCGGGCTCAATGATTTTTAAGTGTTCTACTGGACAAAACTCAAATTTTATGTGTAGGCTGGTCCTAGAATGTAGAGAACATGAACATGGTGATGTAGAAGAGGTAGTAAGGGCAGATCTAATGGCTCAACAAGCGTTACATGCATGTGGGATTTACAAATTTTGGTGTCTTGGTGACTTAAGAGCCAAACCAGGACTATTGCAGATGTTAGTGGACTACTGGGATCCAGACTTGAATTCGTTCCAGATAGATGGGATGTCCCTCACCATAGAAGTGGAGGACATATATTTTATTATTGGACTTTCCTGACTGGGGGAAGTGGTGAACCTACACTCTCGTGGGCCTGAAAATGGCCTAACTATAGATGAGTACATTTTAGTGTACTGCTATTCATACATGGAGAAGGTGGGGATTCAGATCCCAACTAACTCCATACAAGTGTTGGGCCTAAAGGACATCCTACTGACACTGGGTAGGATAGCAGGCTTAGCTTCACTCCACCAGGCCTCGTGGCCTCTGATGTTCTATACAGTGGAGTGCATGAGACCCACTGTGTATGATTGGAACACTACACTACTGGGAAACATGAAACACCAGCTCAGTGAGTGCAAGATGGGCAGAGTGCAAAACTTCAGTTTCAGCAGCATACTGAGCACATTTTTCTTTGAGCGTGTTTCGGGATTGAGCCCTAGAGTTGACGTTCCTCTACACAAGGTTCAAGATCCGAACCAATGACGTTGGGAAGATGCAATGCATAGACTCGTTGGAGGTAGGGTGTCCAAACCCTATCCAGCTGATTTCTTTCCATGGTGGCAACAACAAATAGTTTCCATCGATGACTACCCCTATGTTGGATAGATTTCCACAGAGATCCGAGCATGCCGCTACCACTAGGATCGGCATACGTTGACATTGGTAATGAATCTCGACCCTCTTCTTAAAATTTTTGACTTATTTATTTTTTTGTGTGTTTTTTTATTATGTGGAATCAAAAGACATGTTTTTGGGTGACAATACATAGTGACATGTACCATATGCATGCAGATGTGGGACCAAAATGGCCTGAAGGATTCCCTCGTCATAGACGGAGGGTAAGAGGAGACAATATCATGGGTGTGGATGTGGAGTGGATGCTCCAAAGCATTCATACCAACTTTGTGAGACTAACACACAGAGTACCCATGGCACAAGTCAAGGACTTACCTGAGGCCATGCAGTGCCAGGTGGTGGGTGTACCATAAGCATGGGTGCAGGTATTTCGATGGATAGCTAGAGCCATAGTGACATTCCACAATCACAATGCCCCTCCTCCTCCACAGGCTTAGATACTTGGGAGTGCTACATTTTGTACTACCGTGTATTTATATTTTGGTGGATCGAGAGCCCCATTTTTGTATTATGACACTATGTATTACCACATTTTGGATGTTTATAAAAACATTTATGATGATCAAATTATTTATTTACATGTGTAAAAATTTTATGTTTGTGATGAGCTTACTGTGTATGAAACAAATGGCAATCTAACACGTAGTTAGCATATGAGTCAACAACTTGATTATTAATTCTTGGAACATGTATGTACGTTATATTGTCAAATTTCCATTCCAATAATCTCACACGTAAGAATATTCTTAATAATGTTCGATCTCTAACATGGTACAAACCATTAAGCTATGACACTAATAACTCCGAATCAAGACGTACCTCAAGAGAGAGAACACCATGTAAAATGGCATCCCGTAGAAGCTCAATAACGGCTCTATATTCAGCAACATTGTTTGAAGATGGTCGTAAACATACACCTCCTGAAGATAATACCTGACCCATAGGAGTATAAATCACCCAAGCAATAGAGGATGAGTGTTGAGTGTGATGGCTCGCACCATCCGTGAATCCTATGAAGGTGTAAGATTCCATTGACATATGCCAAAAAAAATAGAAACTAATCACAAACCCGATCACCATAAGAAAAAGACCTACCTATGCAAAACTATAAAATAATATACAATAACCAGCCTTGGCTGAAAATCATGCATAGTACTTTTTAAGATAGAGCCCATTTCTAGGCTCCGCCAAGGCTGTTCCCTCATAATCCACTAACTCATAAGCACCCTTCTCTAATACACGTCTGATGATGTAAGGACCACGCCACATGGGGTTAAATTTTCCTACCCCCAAGGGTTCTTTCGGTTGATCCCACAAAAGGACCAAGTCTCCCTCACTAAACCTCCTTGGATGGACAAATTTATCGTACTGGACCTTAATGCGACGCTTATTTACTTCTAGAGCCACCAAGGCATCTCGACGTTGATCATCAAGTTGCTCAAGGTGGACCAAATGCTCCTCCAATGGTGAAGTTTCTGGTAAGAGTTCTATGGCTAGCTTTAAAGAAGGAATCTCACACTCAACCGGCAATACCAACTCCACTCCATGTACAAGTTGATATGGAGAAAAACCCGTGTCAGTCTTAACAGTAGTTCTATAGGCCCACAAAGCAGGATATAACATAACGTGCCAATTCGTCTTTCTTTGTGCGATGGTTCATTGGAGAATGGATTTGAGTGATTTATTCACTGCTTCTACCTGTCCATTCGCTTGAGGGTAGTAAGAGGAGGAATGCTCTTACTTATACCCTAACATTGATGCCAACTCTTCCATCATATGATTCTGAAAGTGTGAGCCATGGTCAGTGACAATCTCTTTCAGAATACTGAACTGAGTAATAATTTGGTTGAATACGAAGTGTGCGGCTGTCTCATCGTCAGATTTAACTGTAGCCATTTCCTCAGACCATTTCATGAAGTAGTCAACAGCCACTATGATATGATGATTCCCCCCAGCTGAAGCTGGGTTGCAATCCATAAAATCAAGCCCCCACTTAGTGAAGGGACCGGTGGTGATGATGGGATGTAACGAGGTAGGTTTCGAGCACATATTACGTGCAAACACTTGGCAAGGATGCCACCTCTTGACCACATCTACACAACCCTTAAAGATCGACAGCCAGAAATAACCCACTCTTAATATTTTTTGGGCTATATAAATCCCAGATAAATGACCACCACACGCCCCTCTATGGAAATCATTTAGCACTACCTCAGCCTCTTCGTGAGTTAAACAATGACGTAAAATGGAATCTACCCCACAGCGGTACAAAGTGTTATCCACTATGAGGTAATTCTTAGACACGTGATGTAACTGTCGTCGTTCATCCCGTGAGAGGTGAGTAGGGACCTTCAATGTTTGTAAATATATAATAATATCCCCATACCATGGGTCCAAAGTTGAGATTAATAAGATGTGCTCATCGATAAACGTATCTTCACAAACCAACTCCTTGGCCTCGCTTGGGAAATCCAATATAAGCTCCGCAAAAATTAACGATTTCTTCAATTTTGCCGAAACAAACTCGAGATCAAATTCTTGCAAGATGACAATCCATTTATTATATTTTCCCCGAATCATTCTTCGAGTGAGAACGAATTGAAATTGATTGACATGGGCTACAACCAAGGTCTGGCGAAGGAGAATATAATGTCTCAACTATTGTACAGCATGTACAGTAGCTAAGGAAAGCTTCTCAACATGGGAATACTCAATCTCCACGTCAATAAGATTCTGGCTCAGATAGTATATGACATGCTCTTGGAGCTCCTCATCCTCTTGAACCAAAACCATACCAATCGTCTCAATGGACGTGGCCACATAAAGTCGAAAATCGTGGCTATAATCTAGTGGACTAATCACCGAGGCTGATGCTAGGGCTCTCATAAGCACATCGAAGGACTCATGTGCCCGCTCTTCCCAACAAAAGGTGGTGTCCTTTTTCAAAATACGCATAAATCCTCTAGTCAAATTGGCAAAATTGACAACGAATATCCATAAGAAGTTTGCCATGCCTTGCAAACATTGAAGATGTCAAATGGTTTTTGGGGAAGAAAACTGAAGTATTGCCTCAACCTTCAAAGGGTTGGCTCTTATACCCTCCTTGGAAACAATGAATCCTAATAAGCGACCAGAATTCACACAAAAGATGCACTTGTGAGGATTTAACTTGACCAGATAATGGCGGAACCTTTCGAATACTAATCTCAAATGATAGGAATGATGCATTCTCATATGAGAATGAGCAGCAAGGTCATCCAAAAATAATTCGATAATCAATTTGAGATCATCAAAGATCAAGCTCATAGCCCATTGAAAAGTAGCTCTGGCGTTCTTAAGGCCAAAAGGCATTTTTCGATATGCAAAAGTTCCCCAAAGACAAATAAATGTTGTCTTATGTTGGTCCTCAAGTTTAATTTGTATCTAATTGTATCTAGAAAAGCCATCCATAAAGGAAAAAACCTCTCTTACCACACACTCATCCAAAATCTGATCAATAAATGGTGTGGGGAAATTGTCCTTAGGATAGGCACGATTCAAATCATGAAAATCAGTACATATGCAGATCGCTCCCTGCTTCTTATCAATCAGAATGGGATTTCAAACCCACTTCATCAAGGGAATAGGATAGATAAAGCCGACTTTCAACAGTTTCTCTATCTTTGCCTTAATCATGGGTGCTTTCCTAGGATTCACTGCACACAGGTGTTGTCGAATAGGCTTAGCATTGGGATAAGTCTTAATATCATGTTCAACAATGAAAGGGTCGATACCTAGCATTTCATCATAAGACCAAGCAAATATATCATGAAATTATTTAAACAACTCGGTTTATTCTTGAATCTCAACATGGGAACATTCTGCCCCAATACAGACATTCTCTATCCTACCAAGATCGCAAGAGATATTGATAGGAATCATTGGAGATATATTTTCCATGTTCCCATCAGCCATCGAACCAGGACAGCTTAATGGAACCATGGGACTACAAATTCTCTCACTAAGAACCTCCCTAAAGTCCTCACGCTCCAAGCGGTCAAGCTCGAGAAGAAAGTAAGATCTATGATGCAACTCTTCCCATGGTGGCTCAACTCTCGACATGGCCTCAATAATCGCTTTGTCCAAAGGAAAAACACTATCAAGGCAGTCATGCGCATGAGAATACTGAGCTTCCCATGGAGGAAGCACATATGGGTCCTCCTCCTTCGTCTACAAAGAGGAAGTACTAGGCTCTCCAACACACCCAGGATTAGCTTGATAAGCTACCATAGTTGCAGGAAATGACACGTCTGTCACGATGGGCTCACTCAAAGTATTCAGTGTAGGAAGAATCCAGGGATCTTCCATATGAATCATGTGAAAAGACATTGATCTCACAGATGTCGAAGCCTCACCAGAACTAGACCTTATCATAAGGACAGGTGTAGGACAACTAAATCTTCCCATGAGGGATGGATACATGCCCACACCCACACTCCCAATTGTCGACTGGGAGTGATCTACAATCGGGATCGAAGTTCCCAAAGATGCAGTAACCAATGGATTCTTGAATGACGTTTGATCAATCGTAACTATATTCCCATTAAATGGAAAGAATACAACATGAAATAGTGAAGAAGCTATGGCTTGCATACTGTACATCCAATTCCTACCCAGCAAGAGATTGTAGTCAAGGGGTGCATCAACCACCTCGACCTCTATCACAACGATCTTCCCTCCCAAATGGACTTTAAGGGAAGGAAGGATCTTGTGTGGCCTAAATGATCTCCCATCAAATGCAGTTAACATGGTACCAGATTTAGACAACCGAGGGGAACCTAAACCCTTCCAACATGATAAAGACATCACAGAAGAAGTAGCGCCTTCGTCAATCACAGTGTGCTTGACATTCATGTTAAGACATTCTACATGAATCAAAAGAGACACATAGTAAGGCAAGCGAAGCTGAAGTCCTATGGTTTCAAATTTAATCATGGAGGAAGAATTATCATCATTCACACCAAGGGAAGAAAGCAAAGCCTTCCTTTGCGAAGGACAACTCTGAAGTACTTCTAGTGCAGACATCGCACAAGGAGTGTGGCCCAAATCCTGACAACATAATAGTTCTGGGCGGCTTGGCCATTAGGATTGTTCCCCGAACACTTAAGGACTCCCTTGGGAATGCGAGGTGCAACTTCAAGTTTATCTACAGGTTTTTCAATACACAAAGGAGTTCCTTGTGGATCAGGTTCCTTTCCTTGGTTGGGTTGTGACGAACCATAGTCCTTTGCACGGGTCACAACCTTCACAGCATGCACCATGTTAATGCAACCACGACCACTACCCTCCGATGGATCTTGATCACCACCAAACTGATCATGGGTCCTCAAGTTCATGTTTTGATTGTGAGGCAAAGGGTTAGTTAGCACAGAAGGGCCCTGCACTAAGAATATCGAGGCTTCATCGATATGAGGGCACAAGTAAGTGAGATGATCCTCCTTACATAACTTGCAAGGAAATTTAACCTTACATTTAGGTTTCTTGTTCCCCCCATCATTACTAGTGTTCTTGTCATTAGTATTAGCATTTTCATTCCTATTCCCACCCTTATGATTATTCTTACCCTTCTTTCTATTCCTTCCGAGTTGCTGGTTACCCTTCTGGTTCGATGATTGTACCGAAAGCACACTCGTTGTTTGGGTGCATTGAGACAAAGTCGTGGCTTGTCTCGAAGCATATTGGTTGATTGATAATTGTTTGACCTATTGTACAACCAAATCCATAGGCTTAGCACTCTCACAACCAACAATTCCATCGGCATGTGGTCTAGGTTTAACTTTGGGGTCGAAACTAGAATGCGGAGCATTGGGAATGATCTCGTATAACAAACCGGATTGAGTATAAATCAAATCCAGTTCCTACGGCCTAAAAATGGCTTGTTCCTCATTTTGCACTCCAGATGTAGAAACATCCTTCGCTATATAAGGCAATAATGAATTAAGGAACCATTCGAGGATTAATTTCGACGATATAATGGCTTTATTCAATGTCTTCCGTCTACGCCACTCTTGGATATGGTCCGAGATATGAGTGGCTTTATCCTGCAAAAATGTTGACAAGAGTTCCATACCAATGTCATAACACACTGGTAGCTGGAAGTGGTTAAGAAAATTCATCACCAGGTCATCGAACAAAGCGAATGCCCCCCTAGGTAGCTCTATATACCATTTCACGGCAGGCCCTGTAAGGGTGCATTGTAAGAGCCTTAAATGGATTGAGTCTTGATGTAAGAAATTTGAAGAGCAGCATAGGTGAAAGGTAGTAACATGTTTGCTTGGATCCTCTCCCAGTTTGCCTCGAATTCGGGTATGTCCGAGCGAAGCTTAGTAGGGACAGCTGGCCAAGTCGGGTCATGAGCTACAGGATCGTTCGTCAATCTTGACAAGTCAAGAAGATTTAGCGTTGCGAGGAAAGGTATCCTAGGATGAGCAGGTTGGTGCACCACTCCCTGATAGTTTTGATTCATATAGTTCTAATTACCATAACCACCATGGCCTTGACCATAGTTCCCTCATCCCATTTGACCCATGTAGGGTGGCATGGAAGCACCATAATGTGGTGGACCTTGACTATTCAGGGATACAAAGCCATAATTTGGAGAGTAAGCGAGTTATTGATACCTGTCCCTATAGGGTGAAGAACCCTGTCCATACTGCGTCCCATAAGTTATCACATGAGATGTCCCATGAGATACTCCGTAAGTAGGAATATATGATCTGAAAGTAGGAATATACATTCCGAAAGTAGGAATATACGCTCCGGAGGTAGTAACATGACCTCTAGAAGTATGAACATGACCTCCTGAAACAACGGGTGGTACTTGAACCTGAGACACAACTGGTCGAGAAGCAGCAGTACAGACATGACTTGTAGCAACATTCCGGCCCGAAGGACCACGTGAATGAGGTGGAGGGTGAACATTCAAAGAACTAGGGACAGAGGATGAAGGGACCTATGAAATTATGTACGTGTTGTTCCCTATAGTCACTCGTCTTGGATCTCGTATCCTAATAGGATCACTAACCCTAGGCCTAGGAGGAATATGTGATGTAGATTTCACTACCGGGATGGAAGGTGCAATGTGACTTGTGCTCCCAAACCTCTCTACATGGTAAGAAATGAGAGTGCCCCCAGCTGCAGTGTTAGGATTGAACTCGGACTCAACATGAAATGCCAAATCATGTGTGGGAAAACCAGACATACCATAACTACCATAACTAGTGCTCGTGGGGTTCAAAATGAGTCTCATCATCTTTCGGCATTCCATACCGATGATGTGTCAATGGGGTATCAACACTAGAGTAAGTAGGTCTATCATGAAAAGTACCTATATCAGAAATTACCAGACCTAACTCAGTCAAATCAGGTGAAGGATCATAAGTAGGAGTAAACTCCCCATCTTCCACTTGAATGGGAGAAGGTGGTTCAGGAATACCTTCAACATGGTCTCCCATTGTGTGTGAATGAATGTGCGAAGTAGTCCTCCTAGACTATCTAGCTCTCTCTCCCAAAGGAGGAGGAGATGTAGAAGGTGAAAGTCCTGTTAAATGACGAGAACGACAAGGAGCCGCACTTGAATCCACAATGACTAAAAAAATATAAAAGACTCTCTAATTGTGCAAACCCTAGGCAAGCTAATGTTCACAGAGCATACACCAATAAAATCTAAATCCAAACACAAGCAATCAAGGGTAGCATAAGTGAGCTCCTGAATGAAGCAGGTATGTCTCACCTAGGAGAGGCTTGAGAATCCCATACACAACAAGTAGAGGTACGTAACAAATTATTGTGGTCCTCATCTTCAACGTGTAAAGAGACTATGCTGTCCGACCCCAGCCTAGCCGGGAGACCGACAGAATAACCCCTGCAGAGTACCCCCTCAATATCCTAGGTAAGGCCACTAAGGTCACCTCAATATAATCAATGCTTAGGCAGACAGTCGTAGGCAGGATTGACCGTATGGGCAGGGTATCAAAGCCCAAAACTCTCAAAAGAGCCTCCAGATATGAATAAAATCCTGGAAATATATTCGGTTCTACTCAGTTATGACTAGGGGTCATCCCAATCAATAACCGTTCACACAGCCTCGTGCTTAACTCCCTTTTGAGAGGAGGATGTTGAGAAACATTGGTTATACCAAGAAATTTCACACACTCACCTGGACAGACACATACATGTTGTTGTTTAGTGGTCTTGGATAATTTACTCACAATGAACTATTCCAAGACCCTAAAACTTAATCTTGTTGGTGAACCCTATCAAATAAAATAGTGTAGTTCATTTCAATTAAGCATTGATTTTAATTGGATTTATTACTCAAAAGAGGTATATGGCTGTGCAACTAATGGCGTTATGACACAACATGAAGCAAAATGCACACCTAACAATCAATGCAAATGCATTGTGTCCATGAAAAATAGGGTATGCTACTAAGTGAAATGCACAATTTTCTTCAAATGATAAATGCGAGCTTTCCTATATGAAATCATGACTAATACTCCAAATCAAATCTAGTGCAAGTACTATGCAAAATGCAGGATGCAATGCATAACGATAATCAAATATTTTTGGATTTTTTGAAATAAAATTGAGATATTAAAGCAAAAGAATGATTCTACAACCCCCAGACTCTGTAAGCATAATCAAGCAGCACTCAAGCAAAGTAATAAGGTAAAATAAATCTAATGCACTAATCCCAAAACAAAAAATTGAAAATGCAATGACAATAACATTCTTCAAAATGAAATTTTACCCTTAAAAAAAACTTCTCTGGTAAAAAACAGAGGTGTATACAGACTCTAGCAGTATCAAACGAGACTCAGCAATCATCCAAATTCATCCAGCAATAATCAATCTTCGTCTAGAAGGAAAAACTAAGGGCATACGCAACTGTTCGCAGTAAACCCACATGTGTACATAGAAATAGCAGTGAAACCCACATATATACGCGACTATGAGTTAAAAACTCATGTACAGGAAGAAAGGTGCATAAAAATAAAGGCAAACAGACAAGCTGAGACAAACTTTACATGAATCAGACACTACCAGGAAAACATGTCCCTAGACGTGACACAGAAATAAATACATAAGAGCAATCCAAAGTCATTGAATGCCGATAGAAAACCCCCAAAGGAAAACTAGTAGGAACTCCCCAGTGGAGTCGCCAATTCTATTACAGAGAGAAATTCGTATGGCTTGGGGTACCACAACAGATAGCTTGAATCCAGAAATCAATCCTTTCCAATATGCAAGAGAAATCAAATATCTAACACTAAAGGATCAGACCTCGTACCTTATTCCAGATGGTTGAAGTAGATCCCCGTTGAGCTTTCCAACTTCATCTTGAATTGATGAATCACTTCCTCAACAACAAGTAAAAAAGACAAGCATACTATATATATTGGTGTTAGATCTACTCTAGCATATATAATCAACAATGTATAAGAATTTGAAATCATCCATGGATAAAATATTCATTCAAACATACATTATTGGACAGGAAAAGATATTTCTATTAATATAAAATCAGAGATTACAATGAATACAACCTCTATCGGCACGTCTGTGAATCGGAGAAACTGAATCGCCCACTTGGGCCTCCACCACATCAATCCTCCATCTCTCGTTACCAAGCTCACAAGAAAAAGGAAAGCTTGGGAAGAACATCAAAGCACTCCAAGGGACAAAAGGATGCAAACTCAAGCACAAGTTTCAACAACAATGGACTATAGTTTCTTTGCTCTCAATTCTCTTATGCCTTCAATGTATCCAAAGGGTTCCTTATATAGCTTTTCAATGGGGTAATTAAAGGTCGAATCCGAGTGATCTCAAGGCATATGGAAGGCTAGGAGACAAGTGAGTTGGATCCATGTCAAGGAAAACTCCAAAAGGATTTGGATTTTTTACACATCCTGATGTATGTGGTGTTGGAATATAATAAACCCACTCATAAAATAATTAATCATTATTTGATTAATTTCCTACCCACTAGCTTAGATAGTTGGCATCCACTTGCACCTTAGAGTCAACACTTGCCATCTATATCCTAGGAATGATTTATTTCTGATTCTGGATTGATCTTGACCACTTTATGGCCATCCAGAATTGGTAACTGCACTTTAAAGGAGAATCTGCTTTATTCTGCTTTTTCTGCTTTATCCTGCTTTTCTATGGATAAGGTAAAGCTAGTCATCTAGGAAACTGTAAGCTTTTATTGCCAACCCATCCTCCATTATTTTCTCTCCATATTCTAGGATTAGCAATTTTTTCCTTCACTCATCATCACTCACACATGCTATTGCTAATTCGTGAGGTGCTTGGTAGATTGGGAAAGTGCTTTAGTCAACTATGGGGTTGATCATAATTAGTATGCCTGCTTTATGAGCTAGCTTGAGTTGTCTTCACGCAACTCCTTTTTCCTTTATAAGGATGTATTACCTATGTAATAATATAAATTATCATTTATTGATCATTCATTCATGTGTGTTCATTAATTCTTCTTCTTCTCTCCTTATTCTAATTCTCTACAATTCTATGTGAGGTTAATTGTGTGCCTATATCCTTAACCTGTTTATGAAATTCCTTATGCCATCAAGGATTTATAATTTCTACATGGTATCAGAGCTAAGGTTCTCAAATTTCAAGTTCTACATGCTATTAGAGATGAGGATATCAAAGCTCTACATGATATCAAATCTTTGAGAGTTCATTAATTAATCCTCCATTTTTTAGATTTGCAGGTTTATTTTGCAGGTTCAACTTCGAATGGATTCAAGAGCATCAGTTCCTCTTCTTTCTCCATTCACAAGCTATTCATAGTGGAAACTGAAGATGATTTCATATCTAAAGAGACAAGGCCTCTATGAGATATTTATTGGAGCTAGTGAAGAATCTTATGAAGAGCCAAGTGACTGGTTGAATGACTGTGATAGAGTAATTGGAGCTATTTGTCTAGCTATCTCTCCATGCATACGCTACCTTATTGATTCTATTGATTACCTAAAGGATCTCTGGACAACATTGGATAGAGTTTTGGGAAAGGACAATGAGGATCCTTCTAGCTATGTGGAGAGTGCCTCTAGCTCCTCAATGATTTCTCTCTCTCAAGATGTCTCAGCCTCTACAGTATTTGATGAAGTTGATCATGAAGAAGAAGTTTCTCATACAGTTCCTGTTGCTACTACTCTCTTTGATTCGAATGCTTCCTCTTTCAATCAAGAAGCAAATATTGAAGAGCCATCTTTTTTTGTGTCTCTTGAAGTAGAAGATCTTGATTCATCTTCTTATGATGTTGTTGATGAAAAAGAAGTGACTAATGGAGCTGCTATTGCTATTGATGATTCATTCACACATTCAGTGTTCTCTATATCTTCTATCATGGATTCTGAGATCCATATGCAAGACCTCTCACACTTTGTGCATGCCTCTGTTCTTGATGGCGTGCAACCCAGTAACTTCCAGGATGTTTGTTTAGCCAAATCAAGTCCTTCTAGTGTTTTACCACTTACCATACTTGATCCCATGGGCTTCTACAACTCCTCCTTTGTTCTTGGCACTCATTATCAGAGCCTCCTTGAAGATTTTGAACATCACTATCTTTCCCCCTCTCATACTTCTACCATAGAGGATTCTTTACCAGTATATTCCCATGAGTCTACTGTTGTGCTTATTTGTGATCTCTTAGATTCTTTGGAAGCTATATCAACCCATGGATCCCATTCATTCTCATTCTTTGATCACATGCCTTCTCTATGTTCCTACATGATCACTTGCACACATCCTCTCTGTGTAAATGAAGATGCAAACATGATACATTCACTTGGATAGTTATTTCACCTATCTGGAGCTCATTTCATCTCTACTGGTTCAAATTTCAAGTCATCTCATCATCTTGGAGCTGATTACAAGTCTCAATATCCTTTAGTGTTGCCTTCACATCATTGGATTTCAGTTGTTCTACATGGTCCTAGTTTCCATCCTGCAGCTGTCCTTGATCTAGGTGAGCAGATTTATCTTCTTCCCAAGAAGAAGATTCCTCCAGACATCAGCATTTAGTTTGGAGCAGTAGAAACACTAGCATTTCAACATTTTTGGTATTGCTTTTCATGTCCTTTCTTGAGGGAGGATTTTCTCCTTGAGGTTTTGCTTCTTTCCTCATTTCTTTGGACAAGATAAATTGTAAAAGGGTGACCATAGCTTTATTGCTGGGCCCTATATGCATATATATTTCTGATTAGTTCAGGGATATCACCATGAATTCAGGCTTAAAGGGGGGTGTTGGAATATAATAAACCCACTCATAAAATAATTAATCATTATTTGATTAATTTCCTACCCACTAGCTTAGATAGTTGGCATTTACTTGCACCTTAGAGTCAACACTTTCCATCTATATCCTAGCAATGATTTATTTCTGATTCTGGGTTGATCTTGACCACTTTATGGCCATCTAGAATTGGTAATTGTGCTTTACAGTAGAATCCACTTTATTCTTCTTTTTCTGCTTTATCCTGCTTTTCTATGGATAAGGTAAAGCTAGTCAACTAGGAAACTGGTAGCTTTTGTTGCCAACCCATCCTCCATTATTTTCTCTCCATATTCTAGGATTAGCAAGTCTTTCCTTCACTCATCATCACTCACACATGCTATTGCTAATTCGTGAGGTGCTTGGTAGATTGGGAAAGTGCTTTAGTCAACTATGGGGTTTATCATAATTAGTAAGCCTGCTTTATGAGCTAGCTTGAGTTGTATTCATGCAACTCCTTTTTCCTTTATAAGGATGTATTACCTATGTAATAATATCAATTATCATTTATTGATCATTTAGTCATGTTTGTTCATTAATTCTTCTTCTTCTCTCCTTATGCTAATTCTCTACAATTCTATGTGAGGTTAATTGTGTGCCTAGATCCTTAACCTGTTTATGAAATTCCTTATGCCATCAAGGCTTTAGAATTTCTACATGTGGTTTTAGGGGTCAAACCCACGTATATACGTGATAAGGGGTTTAAAATTCATGTATATCAATTTTCACATGTTTATAGGGATGGTCTAGGAAACATCAAAGGATAAAAAATGGTCCAAGGGGTCTAGGGAGTCTACAGAGGGACAGGGGAAGGCCATACAAGTGTGATTCACCTAGTGTGGTAAAATCAGCTATAACACTACTCCTTTATTTATGCAAATTGTTTGTTGTGGATGGAACTAATTACGAATAACTAAATAAATTCAATTAAGCTCCTAACTAGTGATCAAGGATTTGGTTAATCGGTTCACATTCATCTCAATCAGTTAACATTCAGTTCAATCAGTTCACAATCAGTTAAAGGAAGTTAACACCAATGAATAAACTGAGGGCACATATCTTTAGTTTGGGAGACAAATATGAGGTGAAAACTTGGCACCAAGTTAGGGAAGGAAGAATAGGTAATGTTTGGACAATGCCCACAGTGTTCGCAATTCCTAAAATGAATGCAACCATTCACTGCCTCTCATTGTATGACATAATAAGATTGTTAGTAGAGTGTTATGTGTTTGGCAAGGTTGAGACAATATTCTAAGTGATCTTTATTCTCTAGTGATAATTAGATATCACGTATTAGGAAATATACAAGTGTTGTAAAATCATTCTCTACAATTATCTATCATACTCAAAGGATCGGTTCCTAGGTTTCTCATCCTCCAAATTTGGAGGGATTTCCCAGGGTGCATCATGTGTCTTATGGATTGAATAATTTGTGTGCTTGAATCATTTATAATATCTACATTCATTGTATTTTTTAATCAAATATTTTGTAGTTCAATCATATTCAGTCTTTCTCAAACATTAACATACATACCTTATCTAATTTACCTGCCTCTTCGGAAGTATTTAGTCTCGAATACCATACTCCTACTCGGTCTTATGTTGTCAATGCTCCAAGAATAACAGTGCAAAATGTGGCCTCTTATGGTCTATTTCAACCTTCTATCCCAATCCCACCCCTTCAAAATATCCCAATATGTTCAAACTCTCCTATAAACCCAATTCCTGGGGCCCAACCTGCAGCGCAGGTCACGTCCACAATTACAGGACAATTGTCAACCATTGGGAAGAATGTCACTTTAGGAAAATATATAATTAGTGGTCACTCTAGGACTAGAGGTGTTTTTATCCCTCCTCCAGTGATAGGCCAACCGTCATGGGTATAACCTAAGTCTAATCAACCCATGTGGGGTTATTCTTATCTACATAATCAACCTACAATATTCAATCAAACTTACCAATTGATTGTCTCGAGCAAAATTTATCCTGGGATCCCCTACCCTTGAAATATGAATAACTCATGCGGGAAATCCAACTTTATGAATGTCCCCACATCTTGAAGACCACTTGAGAAACCATTAAGGGGACCACCTGGTGGACCACCGAGAATAACACCAATATGAACACCTGGAGGATCACTAAGAGGACAACCTAGAATCCAACATGGAGGACCACTAAGGGGACCACATAGAATACCACTTGGATGAACACCAGAAGGACCACCTAGAGGATCATCGAGAGGGACACAAGGAGGAACACCCAGAGGTCCTCCTGGTGGAACACTAGGACAATAACCTGAAAACCCACCACCACATAATAAACCCTTTATGGGAGGACCATCATCATCTTTGTGGGAATATTATAAACCCACTTCATACTTAGGATACAATATTTAATAATGTTTTATTAATTTCCTACCTACTAGCCTAGATTGTTGGAATCCACTTGCACCACTTGGTCAACGCTTTCCATAGATACCCCACAAGCACCTTTATCTTGATATTGGTTTGATCCTTCTCACTATATTGACTGCCAGAATTATTAACTGTTACTTCCTACATATTTTGTCTCTATGCTTCTTTATTCCAACTTTTTAGTGGATAATATAAAGCTAGTCAACTATGAAAATGTTATCTTTTGTTGCCAACTCATCATCCATGGTTTTCTCACTAGATTCCAAGATTAGCATGGTTTTACATAATTCATGATAAATCGCTCATGTTTTAGCTAATTCGTGAGGTCCTTGACTCATTAGGAATGTTCTTTAGCCACCTATGGGCGTTTATCATATTTAGTAACTCTCCTTTCTGAGCTAGCATGAGATTTCTGCTATGCAACTCAAATATACCTATGAGGGATATACTATTTATGTACACTAGTATTCATCATTAATAAATGGAAGGATACACTCCAATATTTATCTCTTTTTCATGTGATTTAGTCTCTCTACCTTCTCTCTATTTTCCTTAACCATGCTTGTGAGAATTATAATGTAGCAAGATCTACTTCCTGTACTTCTTCTCTGCGTCAAGGATCTTTTTGTACATGGTATTCAAGATGAAATTTATACACGGTATCAGAGAAAAACATTTTTCAATTTCAAAATATTTTAGGAGCTATATGTTCTCTCTATTAGAGTGCATCCAGTCTCCTATTCTTCTCTAAAGAAGAACTCGTTATTAAGCTTACAATATTTTCTCCTAGTTTTATTTGTACAGGTTGCAGTGAGTATCTTATTGAATAAATAAAAATCTGAGTATGGATTCTTATTCATATATGATCCTTAATCCCTTCAAATATCTCTAGTGGAAATCCAAAATTGGCATTCTATTGTGTGGTAAGGGACTCTATAGAGTTTCTATGGCTTTAGAAAATGAACCAAATTATGTTGTTGAGAAAGCTAAGTGGAGTAATAGTTTGGATGAATCCTATGGATTGCGTTATCTCTATATCTATCCTAATATAATATTTTATATAGATGGTTTGACCAATACAAACCAAGTATGTAGAAAACTTGAGTCTCTCTTTGGATTTCAAGATGAGATAAGAGTACATTAGTTGGAGAATGAGTTATTCTCATTGATTCCAAGCAGTTTCAATTCTATTGAGGGTTTCTCCACTACATTCATGTCACTTATTATATTTCTCAAGCAATGTGTGATTGAGAATAAGGAATATAAATTGAGCATTTCCATTCTATCAAAATTGGGTCCTGAATACTCATTTTTTGTGTCTACTTTTCATGCTACTATGCTTGCTATTTCGAATTGGAAAACACCTTCTTTGAGTACATTCTTTGGTTCGTTGACAAAGGAGAAAGATAAATTGATCTACACGGGTGCACTTATATATATGAAGGGAAAGTATCATTCTCTTATATTTCAAGGAATAAAGAATACCAAATACAAACCAAAGAAAATTATGAAAGAGAAGAAGCCAAAGATAGATAATGAAGATGAAAGTTCAAAGCCTACTGATGAAGGTTCAATGAAGAAAGTCAATAATAATGGAAGTACATCCAAGTTTTCTTATTGCATAAATGGATGTCATTAATAGAAGAAAGGTTTCAAGAATAATATGTACATCATGTCTAAGCTTCTTGCGAAGAACAACATCAAATTTATAGATGATCTAAAGAAGCATGTTGATTCCTCGGAACACTATCATAGTGTGCATGTCCAAGGTGATATAAACTATGCCTTGAGTTCCATATTTAAATAATTTCCTCATATATATCATATATATTTAATTTTTGATATATCATAATCATAAACCTCATTTTATTTCTTTGATAGTCTACCTATTAGTCTTGTAGATTCATCTCCCAATACTTGCGAATTTTCACTAGATCCTTACTTGTCTTTAAGCAACTCTTCATCACTCCATTCAAATGGTTATAGTTATTATTTAGAAGAATATTTTAATTATAATATGCATTTCATGACACCATACATACCATCATCCATACCTTATACCATACCTATGAATACTCCTAAGACTATACAAACCCCAAGTTCACTAGTTGATTCCTCATTCGTTTCTTATGCAATGCTACTTATATCAAATGGTTTCAAGCCTTGCCTATTTTCATTGGTTACTTATATATGAACTTAGTCATCATTTTACTTATATTACATATGTTTTTATATGTTTGAAACAATTATGGTTCAGATCTCAAGTCCATCCAACATTCATATTTTTACATCCATCAATTTTCCCCAGTTTCTCATACTTTTCCTAGTCTAGCCCCATATCCTCATGCATACACTGAAGATTTTGTATTTTTTGTTCCATATTATAATATTTATTATATATAAGAGTGTTTTCAGCCTCATATCATGTATGGTAAGGTGATACAACATATTGGAATAAATATGTGTGATCCACATCACAATTTTGCAGTTATACAAAGAATTGATTATGTTACTGACTCTGTTAATTTTTATACTCTCTAGGAAGGAGTATGCACATATATATAATCATTTTCATATTTTTTTTTTATACAATAGTTTCTTATCATCAAGAATAATTCATATAATGCTCCTACTTCGTCATATGATGATATACAAGGAGGCTCTCCTCTTATTTCTTACAGATTCTACACTCTAGCACATGATCATGGAGTTCATCATTTCTTCATCAAAGTATTTCACTAGAAGAAGTTCATTTATCTCATTCAAGTGAATATAAATACATAATTGAAGACATATTTCAAATTTTGTGCCTTGTCCTTTCTTGAGGAAGGATTTTCCCCATGTGGTTTTTCCTCTTTCCTCATCTTTTCTGGACATAAATAATTGTAAAGGGTGACCATAGCCTTGTTTCTGGTCCCTATATACACCTATGTGAACCTATATGCACCTTATTATTTCATACATATCATCATAAATTCAAAGTTAAAGGGAAATGTGGGAATATTATAAACCCATTTCATAATTAGGATAAAATATTTAATCATTTTTTTTAATTTCATACCTACTAGCCTAGATAGTTGGCATCCGCTTGCACCACTTGGTCAACACTTTCCATATATATCCCAAGAATTCCTTTATACTAATTCTTGTTTTATCATTCCCACTTTATTGAATTCCAAAATTAGTAGCTCCTCCTTCCTACAGATTCTTTCTTTATATTGCTTTATTCCAACTTTTCAGTGGATAAGGTAAAGCTAGTCAACTAGGAAACTGCTATCTTTTGTTTCCAACCCATCCTCCATTATGTTATCATCAAATTCAAGGATTAGCATTTTTTTTCCATAATTCATGAAAAATCACTCATGCTTTAGCTACTTTGTGAGGTCCTTAATTGATTAGGAAAGTTCTTTAGACACTGTTGGTGTTTATCATATTTAGTAAGTTTGCTTTATGAGAAAACATGAGTTGTACCCTATGCAAATAAAATTTAACTATGAGGGATGTAATATTTATGTAAAATATTATTCATCATTAATTAATGGAAGGATACACTCCAATATTCATATATTCTTCATGTGATTTAGTCTCTCTATATTCTCTCTATTTTCCTTGTGCATACTTGTGAGAATTACCTTGCACCAATATCTACATCTTGTGATTCTTGTTTGCATCAAGGATCTATTTCTACATAGTATAAAAGATGCAATTTATAAAAAAAATTCATCAATCAACTTATGGTCCTACAGGTAAACGGATGCCTTATCAATACTACTAGTATCCACAACTTAATATATCGACAATTTCCATTTCTGGGTATGCTTGATCTTCCAGACTTTTCACGTTTGAATAATGACCATATAAAACATGATCCTTCATGGTGAGAAATTATTGTTAAGTTTCCTTCATACACACCAAAATTTTATTGTAAAGATAGTGAAAATATAAATAACCATGTTATGACTTATCACTTATGGTGTTCCTCCAACTCAGTCATGGATAGTTCTATCTGTTTGAGAAATGTTCATAGGACTATCATTGGATCTTCCAACAAATGGTACATATAATTACCTCAACATTCCTTTTGTGATTTTAATTCTCTATCCGTGCCCTTTTTGACACATTTCCACTTACCAATTTGATATGAAATATGTACAGATCTGTTGACTTCACTTTTCCATACCAATTCCACCAATATATATGATCATATACATGAGTTGAGATGATGACGTAGGTTGATTAAATCTCCCATTCTTGATCCATTATTGGTTGATTGGTTTACTAAGTCACTACTCCCACTGATTGTTAGAGATGTTTACCTAGGAGGTGTTTTTTGAAGATAAATCTATTAGTCATGCTTATTACCTGGACTTGGTTCATTCCCAGTCAATCATTTTGTACTATTTAATTATGAATGGTCCTCATCCTACTTTGGACCCTTCAATACCTTTGACGGAACCACCTGTTGATGACATACTAGGTTCTGTCAAAACATAGTCCTTGGATAAATCGCCAAAAAAAAAAAACCAAATCCCTTCACCAACTAGTCATACTACTTCCAATCCTAAGACTACTTCTACTCCTTATTTTTTCACTGAAGTGAATGCAGTGCAATCCTCATAATATTCATGAACAAGGAAACTGGGTTAAAAGTAATCCAAAAAACCCATGAATCAACAAGAGGATAAAAAACACAAGGTATAAATATCAAATCTAAAATGAAGAGAAAGGATAAGTTTCCTTAGCTTATATTCATAGGTGATCATTTCATAAAAGAATGTCCTCATCATGAGGAGGTAAGTAATTTTCTCAAGATCACTTTCACTCCATCATTTTAAGCGATCATTTCCATACCCAACAAAAATTTATTTACCATTAATCATTGCATGCGACTTCCTCATATTCCATTGATGAAGTTAACATGATTTCGAGTGAATCAGTTCACATTACTACTATATCACAGAGCTACAAGCCCCCTCCATAGAAAAAGAATAATAATATTTTAGTTGATAAAACTTCCACTTTTGTTCCTCCTCCAACCAATGGTATTCAAATTAAAAAACTTGTTCTTGAAACAGTCTTGCAAATTCCTAAGTGTACCATTCATAAATAGGTATTTAATCCTATGCTTGTGTTTCCTAATATTATAATATTGTTGAATATTTGAATCAAGCATTGTGCACTATGCCCACTCTATAGGTACTCCAAACGTGGAAAAACTTGTTGTCATTTCTTGGCACTATGGATCCAAGAAATGGCAATGTCATAACCTTTAAACTGGAGGAATTTAAGTCAATAATTTCTCACCAACTTTATATCTAGTTATCCTGGAACATTATTGAGAAAAAATTCCATCATACCATTTTGGATGAAGGTGTTTCGAATTCATCAATGTCTCTATCCTATCAGTGAGCCATTTGTTCTCCTGAAATTAACTGATCACCTATGACAATGAAGACATTTGATGGTCATGGTTTCCAACCCTACATATTAATGTCATCCATGTTGATAGAATTAGGGGGGGAATCATTTTCCATCCATGTCGATCTTGTCGATGCTCCCTTGGATTAGAATCTCCTCCTCAGTAGAAATTGGTTCTATAAAATGTAGGAAGTTTCATCATCCATTTTTCATGTGGTCCAATTTCCATTACATGGGAATATTATCACCACCGATCAACTTCATTTTTTTCTCCAGATACAAATTTTAACTCTATGAACAATGTTCCTCTTTTAGCATCTTCAGCTCCACATTATCATAAGATTGGGGTGGACATTCTTAATTTTTTTTAATTTTGGGAGTATTTCCATTGAAAAACCCTCCTCCTCCTTCGCAGTTCAGATCTGTTAACATGATCTCGATGAGTTATGACAACGCGATAAAAGGGAAGCCAATTTCTAATTCTGTACTAATGAGTCTGTTTGAAGAAATATTCCACAACATTCAATTCACATATGATGAACCCAATATTAATGATCACCTTTTGGATGCATTAGACCCATACCACCTACCATATTGGTTATATTCCTCCCATCCTTCCCTGGACTACCTTTGACAACCCCTTCCATTGGATGAATCCCTCATGGAAGTTATGTCCTTAGATAATATGCCTTGAAAGATAATCACCATCGACACCCTTTCCTTCCACATTACCAATTGGTAGAAAATGATTTTGATTTTTTGGTTTCATCCGATCTCGTAGCCGCTCCTTAGTCAGCTGTACTCATATAAAATATTGAGTCAAAAGGTAATTCGATAAACATTAATAATACCAACCCGATTTATATATCAGTGAAACCTGGAGTTATTGAAGATATCCATTTGGTCCATAACTGTCCTTCTCATGAAGTTGAAAAGTATATATCCCTTTTAAGATAATTTAGAGATGTTTTCACAAGGAGCTACAAAGAAATCCCAGGGATCAATCCTTCAATCATTGTTCATGAAATCATGGCATACCCTAATTCCAAGCTATTCTGTCAAAAAATCCATCAAATACATCTGAAAAAAAAACAACCATTAAGGAATAAGTTGAAAAACTTCTTAGAGCTAGGTTCATATATCCCGTGCCGCTGACCGAATGGGTTTCCAAAATTTTTTCCTGTTACCAAAAACCAAGTTACAATTAGGGTTTGTATCAATTTCAGATATCTAAATAGGGCTTGTCCCAAATATAACTACCCTACTCCTTATATTGATCAAATTATTGATAATTGTGCTTAAAGTGTCATCTTTTCATTCATGGATGGTTTTTATGGATACAATTAGATAGACATACTCCCTTCGGATCAACATTAGATGACTTTGATATGCTCATGGGGGACCTCTACTTATCGTAAGTTTCCTTTTGGTATGAAAACTGTTGGCACTACATTTCAAAGTTCCATGTCTTATGCTTTCCAAGACATCAAACATATAGTGGAACCCTATCTCAATGATTTACCATGCTGACCATCTAAGAGCCATTTTTCTTAGATGTCGCCTTTACAACATCCAGTTAAATCCACATAAATGTGTTCTTTGTGTTGAGGATGGATGAATTCTTGGATTCATTATTTCCAAGGATGGAATTCGTATTGATCCTCTAAAAATAAAGGCCATTTTGGCCCTACCACCACATACCAACATCACAAAACTTCAAAATTTACAAGGGAACACAAAATTCTTGCATCGTTTTGTATGCAAATATGAAAAAAAAACACAGTTTTATGTGTTTTATTAAAATGATACACCCTTTGTTTGGGATTATCTTACATAGCATGTGTTCAATACTCTCAAGCATGTCATCACACATGCACCTTTTTTTCCACCACGTGATTATGCTAAGGATTATTCCTTGTATATGGTTGCATCTCTTACCACCATCAACATGGTACTGGTACAAACTAATGATAATGGCCAAGAGCATGTGATATATATTTTGGGTAAGTGTCTTTCCTATTATAAGACCCGCTATTCACATGTTTAGAATTCAGCTCTGGCTACGATTATCGCATTCAAGAAAATTTTCCATTACATTTTTCTTCACATGACAACTGTGTACGCAGATTCTAACCCTATGTGTTATATTTTGATTCATCAAGTACTTGGGGGAAAGTATTCTCACTCAATTATTATACTCCAAGAGTTTGAATTAGAATTTGATAAATCTAGTTCGAAGAAGGATTTAGTATTTGCAGAGCTAATGTGTGATCTTCCTTGTATTACTGAGGAAGGGTAACCCATTGATTCATTTCCTGATGAATCTTTGTTCCTCATTAGTACGTCTGACCCTTGGTATGAAGATTCAATTTTATATCTCCAAAATGAACACTTTCAGTCAAATTTAGCTCATGGTGAACATTGTTGTATCTGCAACCATGCCAAGTACTTCCTTATCATAAATAATGCATTGTACCGTTGTGGCATTGATTCCATTTTATGACGTTTTTTAACTCATGACGAAACTAAAACTATGTTGAATGACTGCCACTCTGGATCTTGTGGTTGTCATCTTTTTGGGATGGCTACAACTCAAAAAATCCTATGCACTGGGTGCTTTTTCCTTCTATATTTAAATATTATATGGAAGGCATGAATAAATTTTCTCCCTGTCATCTTTTTCAGTCTAAAAAGAGCACACACCCAACTCCACTACATCCCATCATTGTAGTTGGTCCCTTTCCAAAATTGCACATATATTTTGTGCATTGTAATTTGTAATCCTACCTCAGCTATGGGGCATGGTTATACTATATTATTCATTGATTATTTCACTAAATGGGTTGAGGCTATTCCTATATATGCTAAATATGGTAAACATTTTTCCCAATTTCTTTTTAATCACATCATCGCTAGGTTCATGATCTGTCAAGCCATCATGGTTGATCTGGGTTCTCATTGTAGGAACATGATGATGTTGGAATTAAGCGCTAAACTATGTTTCTGTCATGACAACTGAACACCCTACTACCCATAGTCCAATGGATAGGATTATGTTATCAATAAGATATTGAAAACTATGCTTCAACCGATGGTAGGACGAGTTAGGTCTAGTTGGAAATAACAAATGTTTTCGACATTATGGGATTATGGGACCATCATGGACACATCAACATGTTTCACACCATTTCAATTGGTGTATGAACTAGAAGCAACTCTGTTAACACTAATAAATGTTCACCTATCTCTACATGGTTTAAACCATATACATACATCATATTCCCACAATATTTCCCTTGCTTCTGACCTTCACAATTGTGTTTCCACAAAAAATGGTCTAAAACACCATTATTCCTTCCCATAAATGAAGGGATAGTGCACATTTATTATGTTTTACCTTCACTCTATCCAAAAAAGGGTTAAAAAACCCTAAAAAAGGTAAAAACCCCTAAAAAGGAGAAAAGCTAAAAAACCGACAAATAAAAACCATGGGAAAGAAAATACCATGGGTCATCATGTGGGGTTAAGAAACCCTAATACCATACTGTAAATACATTATGAAGAGCTCTCCCAAAACATACTTACCTTTTTATTTACATGTGGTTATGATGTGCCATTTTTCACTTACCACATACTTTCCTTCTATCACTCCCATTGCCATGCCATTTCCCATGGTTTACATTGAGACATTCTTCATAACCACCTTGGATCCATTCCCCTTCTAAAAACTGTCAATGGAGACAACTGGAGAACCAACTCATGGAGTTGTGGAAACACTTTCGAGGATTGCTACGGTGGCCCATCTTGCAGAAGAAAGGTGTGTTCACATTTTTGTTTATTGTGTTGGTTTAGCCGATATATATAATAAAATGATAAAAAATATTTTCTTTCCATTATTAGTTTAGTTTTCTTTTCTACTTTCCATTGAAATCTTCCTTATGATCACAACAATATAAGGTTGGTGCTTTTGCACGTAGCTGGGGATAAATACCCACTACAGTTTTGGTGAATTCACTCGATCGATCCATATAGATCTCAGTTTTTGTAGGCTGCCATTGGTTTCTTCTTATTTTCTTCCATCACCCATTAGAAATGAGACCCCCTCACGGCTGATCTAAACCATTTTTGCATCAATTCCTGTTTCCCTAGCCCTATCTGGCTCTTCTTTTTAATATTTTTTCCTTGTTCGGGTCGAGTGTCCCTTGTGGCCAAAATCCATGACCCATTTGCTCCTTACTTCCCAGTAAGCACAACCTAGGCCATGCCTATATCCCTGATAAGAGTGACACCTAGTTTAAAAATCTAGATCACTCTTGTCCCGGCTTCCGGAGTGACCCTAGTTGCTATTGTGACTTGGTTTCAAGCGACCCGGGTGTGTTTTACCCTCTATTTTGCATGACTTGAATGTTTTCTTCTCATATCATGACTGTCCCTCTGTTTGGTGTGACCCAGATAACTCTGGTTCCAGTAATAGGTGTGGCGGACAGTTTTTAGTCGATTTTTTGTGCTTGTTTCAGACCCCCTGTCTGTCCCAAGCCCTTTTCCAACTTTTTTTCTATCCAAAAGTGATTTTTTCGCAACCCCTTCATATGTGATGAGATCCCACCTACTTGGTTTATGATATATTCTAGTTGAGCTCCGTGGTCGAGACCCATGCATGTTTCCTACAGTAGATTAGCACCTTTTATTGCTTATTTGATTCAAGTATAGTTTACTTCTAGAAGAAAAATTATATTTTGCAGCATATTTTTATTGTTCTTTACTGCATTGTATTTTCATCCCAGCAAAGAGATTGGAACATCTTCATCGTGGATTGTTGGGTTTGACATAAATTTGCACACAATTCACACCACCTAAGTGAAAAACTCAGTTCATGACCTCGAGCAATCCTTAAAATTAACTTAAATACAAGAAAAATTGTAACCTCGCTTGAGGATAAAACAATCTTGTAGTTAAGTTAGGAATTTGGGGATAGGAATCCAAAAAACATCCCTCTACCATTCACATTATGAGACATATATTTTGTCCATTAAGGGACCAAAAACCTCTTGTATTTGTTGACATGGTCACAACCAGGTTTTTGGGAGGCCCCATGCTCAGCAGGAGTAAGCTGTAAACGAAGGGGTTCATGAAGTGAGGGTGGAATACCATGCTCCATGTTGCACCAAAGGATAAACCTTTGCAGTCCTCCCTGTATCACCCAGTCGGTAGTTGGGTGTCAAATGGATTGAGCGTCAGTAAACCGAACAGATGTGTCATGAACGAGGTATCTGAGTGGCAATTCTTCTAGGGCTCTTTTACCCAGAGTTCCTTCTTGATAGTGGGACTCTCTTAGTGTATATGGTTCTTCCATTTCATATTGTCTTACTAGGATTTCATCACTCTGATAAGGATACACTTTGTGAGGGGCTTCCATCTTGTATGTAGGAGCTTTCTTGCACTCATACCCCATAGGTTAGTGAGTCATTTTTATTTTGATAGGTAGTGTTGCTTGTTGGATTTCTGGCCACTCTTGTTGTAGAATCACCTTTCTGTGTCCCACTATCACATTTTGGTTTTAAATATTATTGTTGGACTGAGAGTCACCATTTCATATGCTCTCCTTCTACACACTTGGTTGCAGTTGGATTTTTGAGCCTATAATTGATCCTCTTGAGTCTCAAGTCATTACACAACACTCCATATAGTCATCATAGCTCCACCACACTCCTCATATAGTAGTCTTAGGGGGAATAACCCCCTATTCATTTCTCTGAACTGTCACCATCGGAGCCATCTTTGACGTCACTCACCACCTTCAGAGCCACACAAGGAATTTGAATCTAATTTAGATTCCTATCA
The DNA here is from genome assembly GCA_001517045.1 of Pseudotsuga menziesii. NCBI lineage: Eukaryota > Viridiplantae > Streptophyta > Pinopsida > Pinales > Pinaceae > Pseudotsuga > Pseudotsuga menziesii. The sequence continues at coordinate 469,708 of LPNX011146046.1, read as the reverse complement.
GTCTGAACCCACTTTGTTCACTCCTCCATCTATCCCCATGTTCAATGCACATCCTGACCCCTTTGAAGGGGGGGTTGTCATTAGTGGGCTCATGTCGATTAAACCTACCATCATAGGTATCCCTTCCATTGGGCCCATAGTCCTTGGTTCTACTTGGCCTATTATCACTTCACACACTACTACTACTGGTGGTTCCACTCCAGCCATCGTTATCACTACTATTCCACCTTTTAGACATGGGGCGGTGGCCCTTCTAGGTTAGTTTCGACTATTTCTTCCATACTGGTAACTTTTCCTACTATTGAAAGTCAACCTCATCCACCCCCAGTTATGCATGGGAACTAAGTTCTTGAAGCTACTCGCACCATTCTTGGTCCTTCCCAAGCCAACCTCAGCTCTAGATTACCTTTTATGGATAGCCTCATCCTGCCATATTTGGAACGGTTAACCAATAAACCCATTTGTCACCACCCACAATGCCCTCCTATCTCTACGAAGCTTCCCTCAAACATCCCTAAGTTTGAGAGCAAGGTGGGAGAGGACCCTCAAAATCACATCATGTCATTCCACCTATGGTGTTCATCTAACAACATTGTGGATGACTCTGTTCGATAGAGGTTTTTCTAGTGCACACTTATCGGTGTTGAGGCCAAGTGGGACATTGAGTTTCTTCATGATACATACCATGACTTCTCCTTGCTCTCTTCGATGTTCCTTCAGTATTTTCAGTTACCCATCTGTTATGAAAAGGGATTATATATCCTACTGTCCTATCACCAGAACATAACTACCCATATCACAGATCATATCCATGAATGACGATGTTACCATAGCTTGTCTAAGATCCAGTTAGACGATAGGATCTTCCTTTACTGGTTCCTTAAAAAATTACTCCCTCCCATAGCCAAGGATGTTGCATCTAAGTGACCTCAAACCTAAGAGGAAGCCATCCTTAAGGATCAGTAGTTTGATCTAATCTACGCCTAGTCTAGTTACTTGTTTACCATTATACTCGATGGTCCCCAAGTCGGCGCCTCATGTCGCGAGACATCGGGGGAATCTCACTTTTTTGATGGAGTTATCGGCTCTATTATTGAGCACCCTTAGTTTTATGTGACCTCCCCCATGATGCAACCTCATCTAGGTAACATCTATAGTGTATCCAAACCAAGTTATACCCCTGATTACTCATGTGTGATGGCTCAATCTGGAGCTACTTCACCTTATTCCCCCCAATTATGCCCCCGATTACTCATGTGTGACAGATCATTCTAGAGCCACCCCATCCTATGTAACTCCTACACCAGCTCCTCATGTTCATGGAACAACTTGTTAGGCACACTCGTGTTATAGCCAAATGACCAAATTTGCAGCCCCTCAAATGCCTCCAGTCTATTATGTGCCACTTGTGCAACCCACTGCGGATCCATCCCCGACTCCTCTGGTTTCTATAGGATAGGTCTATACATAGAATAACCTTCCTAACCAACCTACCCTCAATAAAAAACAAGGGAAGGGAAAGAAAAAGAGAGGAAGGAATGATGGAAACAACCAGCCCCAAAGAGGAGGCCAGCAGGCCAACCCTCCAAACAATAAAAACGATGACCCTCCTACACAGAATCCCCAGCATCCTGCTCGAACTGGGAAGAACCTGTTAGCACTCAGAATCACACCCAAATATTGCAAAAAGGTGGACCCCGAGGTAATAGCAGAATTGCTTTAGGAAAGGAAGTTGGCTTCCCTATTTCCAGAGAGGGATATCTCACAAATACATAACAAGGCCAAATATATTATCATAGAATGAATTTTGGGGATTGGTGGTTGAAATGTGGTGAATATGTATTAGGATATGGAGTCACAAATACCAGGAAACATAGAGAAGATTGCACAGGGAATTGTCCGCAAGAGCAAGGTAGCACTTCGGTCACAGTCAATATGTTCAGGTCTGGTGGAAAATGAAGAACATTGATAGTCCATCAATGTAGAGCACTGCAAGGTTGAATTCTACACCAAATTTGGGAGATGCATTTGCTGAATTTCTAAAACAATGGTCAAATCATAAGAATATGAATTACGAACCATTATACAATAATTCAAATACATGAGGAAAACATAGTGTAAGAAATAACAGGAAGTACATGCACGTAAGGAGAGGAAATTATAGACTGCAACTGAGAAATACATAGGAATTATTACATTCAAAGGTGGGAATTCGGCTTTGTTTCTTGTGTTAAAAATGGATCAAATTACATAAGAACCAAAAATCTCTCCAGTTCCAACAAAAACCAACCATTTATCCCTCTATGGGGAGTATCTTTATAGTGCTTCTGGCCCATGAGACTAACCTCGAAAATAGAGACAGGATTCAGTTACAATCATGATCAAAACTTTAACAAACTAGAATGTGGCATATTCACCATGGTTTACATACATAAAACAAAACAGTATGGAGCAAGCGTGGATGCTGTTATTAAGCAGTCATGCATCATCTTTAGTTTCAGGCTCACCTATCTTGAAAACGACTACTCAGGACATTCTCTAGTGGCTTGTTGCTGACTCAGCTTGAATCATTTCTCATCCACTTGGGTTTGCAATGTGTCCTTTCCTTTCTAGGACATTTGTGTTCATTTTTTGCTCAAAGGCACCTTTCTTCCTGTGTTCATAGCTGACAAGAAGGTTTGTGTTCCTTCTTTGTTCATCTTTTTTCCTCACCCGCCTATCTCCTGGGAACACTATTATTCATAGGGACTTGAGGTAGGACCGCACTGTTTTTTACAGTAACAAGTCCTTGAGGAGGCTTTCCATTCTTTTGCTTCTCTCCTCATAGGAGGAGGGTCCTTCTATAGGTCATACGACACAGTACCTTCCCATCTTCATCACCACCCTAGATAAAGTTGGCACATGGAATTCACAAAGGTGACGATGAAGACTTTGGAGTTCCTCCCCTCTAGTCCGAGCATTTGCTTAGACGAATCACCTATAGCAATGGTCACCACATTTTGAGATTATGAATACAATGACCACATCCAGAGGTCCTGGAGGGATTCCCGTTGTACAAGAAATTCCAGGCACAACACCCGTGGGGTTGTTGTAGTTTATTGGGACAGAAATTCCCTCAACAACCCTAGGAGGTCCATATAATGTGATGAATATCCTTTCCATGACCTTGCTGGTGCCGGAAGGCT
>LPNX011146046.1:418567-466270 GCA_001517045.1 Pseudotsuga menziesii | reverse complement strand
CTATTTGGTATTCCAGTTATTTCCAATTCATGAGTATTTGTTAATTATTCTTTGATGATTTTGATTCCTAGTTCCTAGATCATGTGCAAGAATTAATAGCTTCTCTAATGTAATGAATTTCCTTACCATTATGGTTGGAGTTCTCCTAACATGAAAGCTTAAAAATAGTGGGATTCTAGGATGGGACTCACCAACCCAAAGAACACCTTGACAAACAAATTTTTTCCACAAGTAATCCATCGCAAACATCCCTTAAGACTCTTAGGATTCTCAGTTGACTAGAATTCAACCACCTTAACTTCTCTTCTACATTCATCCAGTCTATGTCTCCCAATTGATTTCAAAATGGCGTTCATAAAGAGCTGGAAGTTCGAACCCGACAATGACCAACGTCAGCACCCTCACACACTTTGTGATCGAGTAGCATGATGACAATACACATGGTCATGTGGGTTTGGGATCCCATATTCATGCTGAGAATCCCGTCACGCCTCCCTTTCTGCTGTGATGCTACATTGTTGGCTATGGAAATGACCTCTAGCAATAGTTCTCATCATTTCCCATTTTGCTCATGACGCATGGACTAGACACTTCGCATCCAATTATCCTTCCTGATGATGGTATTAGAATATTCCTCATTCGATGCGTCTTCCCGCTTTGTGTGGAAGCCATACGTGCCTTATACATTTCAATCATTAGGATACTTTCCTAATTTTCATATGCTTGATGCAGAGAACTTTTGACTTAAGGAGGGTGATCTATGCGGTGGAGCCAATTTTTCACTTGCAGATATGATCCAATGGCATTGGGGTATTTGATTACTTGTCACTTCATCCTTTTGCACACTTGTCTAAAAATATCAAATTGACAGGGCCTTTTAGGAATGATCATATCGTACGCAAAACCACCCTTTTTGTCACAGATCTATCCTCCTGCAGATTTTGCTAGGCGGGATCATTTTCAGCCTTATGATATGAATACCTTTGATCTTCATCATCCACTTGTAAAGGGAGGGATATATTTCATGAATCCTCGAGGCAGTTTGTTCCATGCTTGTTCAATCAGCAGTGACACTATCAGCTCTGGATCTTTCCTCATCTCAATCCATGCCATTGAGACTTACCTCTATTTATCCCATTTTGCAGATTTAGGAATTGGAATCTCCATGAGCTCTTTGATCTAGTAGAATTAACCTCCTCTGTTAATCTGTCCCTTTGTTGATCATTACCCTCGAAAGCTGTGGCCATTATAACTTTTTCAACAGAAATACAAAGGTGATTTGGGCCGTTCTTGTCATATTTGTGAAACCCACTATATCCATTGATATGGCTCACCTCGAGATCACCATCATTGAAGTGCCATCCCCTTTAGTATAGTTTTGCTCGATCTATGTATAGTATTTCTTATGCATTATCAGGATTTAATTTCTCTATTTTACCTTCCCCATCATTCTACGTGGAACAAAAATAGTGCTAACAAGTGGCTCAAGATAGGGATGCTATCCTCCATGCGAGGTAGCAAATAACAACATAGACCAGGTGCCAAAATCCATTGGGCAGCTCCCCAAACTTTGCTGCAAACTTTCAAAATGCTCCAAAAAACCAAAACTATTTCAACAATGAAACCGACTGATACAAAAAAATTCTTAAAAGGAAATGCTCTTCATGTCGACCTTATTCATCTCTATCTACCTACTCTGCCTACTGGACTTCAATTCCCAATCAAGTGACTTCTGACTTCCAATGAAGCCAGCCAAGCAAATGGTCGCATAAATCAAAATTCTCTTCATGTTGGATAAAAAACAGAACCAAAATACCTAGTGGCACATGAATATAATAAAGAAAGTGATATTTACAATAAAGATATAGCCATTCATTACCATTTCCCATCCACTCCATGTATTCTGCTACTGGATCATAAAACCCCTGACGGCTGCCGAATTCTTCAGCCATTAATCTAACATGAAAAAAATGTTCCAACTACCACTCTTCCAGCACCTTGTAGAGGATACACAAGAAATTTTTTTGAGGGGAGCCCCAGATCATTTTCAACCATTGTATCAACCTTTCTACATGAAATTTCAAGACTCAAAACCTGATTCCTTATAAGTGTTCAAAAGAAGGAAGCATTGCATTCCTCAATAGAACAAGAAAAAATATCTTCTAGGTCTAGAACACATAAAGAGGTCTTCCATATGGGATATTGGATGAAAGATATTGGAAGACAGCTGGTGCTACAACATATTGGAAGAAATATGTGTGATCCACATCACAATTTTGCAGCTATACAAAGAATTGATTATGTAACTGACTTTATTAATTGTTATACTCTTTGGGAAGGAGTATGCACATATATATTTTCATTTTCATTTTTTTTTGTAGATAAGAGTATGTTAGTAGCAATATGATTTCATATAATTCTCCTACTTCATCAGATGATGATATACAAGAAGGCCCTCCTCTTCCTTCTTATAGATTCTACACTTTAGCACATGATCATGGATTTCATCATTTCATCATCAAAGTATTTCACCAGAATCAGTTCATTTAGCTCATTCAAATGAATATAAATACATAATTGAAGACATATTTCAAATTTTGTGCCTTGTCGTTTATTGAGGAAGGATTTTCCCCATGTGGTTTTTCCTCTTTCCTTGGCTTTTTCAGACATGAATAATTGTAAAGGGTGACCATAGCCTTGTTTATGGTCCCTATATACACCTATGTGCACCCATATGCATCTTATTATTTCATACTATTCATCATAAATTCATACTTAAAGGGGGATGTGTGAATATTATAAACCCACTTCACACTTAGGATAAAATATTTAATCATTTTTTTAATTTCCTACTTACTAGCCTAGATAGTTGGCATCCACTTGCACCACTTGGTCAACACTTTCCATATATATCCCAGGATCACCTTTATCCTAATTCTTTTTTGACCCTTCCCATTTTATTGACTTCCAAAATTAGGCGCTCCTCCCTCTTGCAGATTCTTTCTTTATACTGCTTTATTCCAACTTTTCAGTGGATAAGGTAAATCTACTCAACTAGGAAACTACTCTCTTTTGTTTCCAACCCATCCTCGTGATTTTATCATCAAATTCAAGGATTAGCATGTTTTTCCATAATTCATGAAAAATCACTCATGATTTAGCTAATTCATGGGGTCCTTGACTGATTATCAAAGTTCATTAGGCACCTATTGGGATTTATCATATTTAGTAAGTTTACTTTTTGAGATAACATGAGTTGTACCCTATGCAAATCAATTTTAACTATGAGGGATGTAATATTTATAGACACTATTATTCATAATTAATAAATGGAAGGATACACTCCAATATTCATATATTCTTCATGTGATTGAGTCTCTCTATCTTCTCTCTATTTTCCTTATGCATGCTTGTGAGAATTATCCTGCACCAATATCTACTTCTTGTGATTCTTCTTTTCATCAAGGCTCTATTTCTACATGGTATCAGAGCTGCAATTTATACAACCTTTTCATCAATCAACTCATGGTCCTATTGGTACATGGATGCCATATCATTACTACTAGTATCCACAATCCAATCGACAATTTCCAGTTTTCGGGTATGCTTGATCTTCTAGAATTTTCACGTTTGAATAATGACCATATAAAACATGATCCTTCATGGAAACACATTATTGTTAAGTTTCCTTCATACACACCAAAATTTTATGGTAAATATAGTGAAAATTTTAATAACCATGTGATTACTTATCACTTATGGTGTTCCTCCAACTCTGTGATGGATAGTTCTATTTGTTTGAGAAATTTTCAGAGGACAATCATTTGATCTAGAACAAATGGTACATATAATTACCCTAACATTCCTTTTGTGATTTTAACACTTTATCCATGTCTTTTTTGACGCATTTCAAAATACCAATTTGATATGAAATATGTACATATCTATTTACTTCACTTCACCAGACCAATTCCACCTATATATATGATCATATACAAGAGTGGAGATGATGACGTAGGTTGATTAAAGCTCTCATTCCTGATCAATTACTGAATGATTGATTTTCTAAGCCACTACTCCCACACATTGTTAGAGATGTTTACCTAGGAGGTATTGTTACCAAAGATAAATCTATTAGTCGTGCTTATTACCTAGACTTGGTTTATTCCCAGTCGATCATTTTGTACTACTTAATTATGAATATTCCTCATCCTACTTCAGACCCTTCAATACCTTTGATGGAGCCACCTATCAATCACATACAAGGTTTTGTCCAAACACATTCTATGTCTAAATCACCAAAAAAAAACCAGCCCACTTCACCACCTAATCATACTACTTCCAATCCTAAGACTACTTCTACTCTTGTTTTTTTCACTGAACTGAATGTAGTGCAATCCTCATAATCTTTGGGAACAAGGAAACTAGCTTAAAAATAATCCAACAAGCCCATGAATCAACCAGAGGATAAAAAAAACAAGGTATAGATATCAAATCTAAAATGAAGAGAAAGGATAAGTCCCCTTAGATTATATGTAGAGGAGATCATTTCATAAAATAATGTCCTCGTCATGAGGACATAAATAAGTTTCTCAAGAACACTTTCACTCTGACGTTTTAACCGATCATTTCCATACCCAACAACAATTGATTTACAATCAATCATTACATGTGCCTTCCTCATATGCCATTGATGAAGTTAACATGATTTCCAGTGAATCATTTCAGATTACTACTAGATCACTGAGCTACAACCCCCCTCCATAGAAAAAGAATGATAATATTTGAGTTGATAAAACTTCCACTTTCATTCCTCCTCCAACCAATGGTATTCAAATTGAAAAACTTGTTTCTTCATTTCCGATCAACACGATTCCCTTTCTTTTTCCACCATCTGGCATCGTGATCAAGCCTTTCATGGATACTCTTAACTTATCTAATTTTATGATGGGAATTCCTATGTGGTACCTCAATCCACCCACCCAACCCTTGATTCCCCATGTTGTGTTGACTCCCATTTAACCCATTGAGATGGTGTCACACCCAGCTCCTAGTCCATTGAAGACTACTCTTGTCTCCATGCCTTCCCCTCCTCCTCCAAATAAGGTTTGGAACAAGGACGCCAAAGCAACGAATGAACCACGTCTGGCTCCTACTTGTTCATTGTGCGATGTCTAGGTCCATGGAACACAAAACTATCCAAAGTTTCCCATCCTTAACACCAACATAAATGCTATGAATGAGACCAATGGTGCTCCAGTACTCACCATCCTAGATCCACTAGTGTTTAAGAACAAGTCCATCCAAACCAACCATCCTTGTGTGGTTTGTGGATTAAATGGTCATTACTCTCACCATTTTCCTCACTTTCCTGAGTATCGGTCAGCCCTTCATGACCTTCAAATTTTTTTTTGTGAATCCGACATTACCATACTTGAGTAGATCCCCCCTCTAGCTTATTCCTTGAACACAACCACACCATATACATGATCTCCATTTCTAGTAGTCCTTCCATCTCCTCAGTTATAGAGGATCCCTCCGATTTATCTACACATTGTTTTAACAACGATGAGGAGATCCTTGAGGATCTTTCAACTCCTGAGTACCCTTGGGATGATATGCTCCATCACTCATTCATTATTCTTGATGAACCTATTTCATCGGTGTATCAATACTCAGTCAAAACCAAGTACTTCATCCATGGAAAAGTAGACTGGTTCAAGAACCCCATTACACCACTCGACGCCTTTGAAGTGAGAAACATGGCTAACATTTCACCAACCATTAAGTTCAATATATCACCCAAACTAGAGGTAGTTGAAGATATTACACTTGAAGCATCTTGCTCCCCTAAAGAAGTTGCTTCCTACAAAGCACTTTTTCGGAAGTTCTGTGATATTTTCGCTTGGTCCTATACCAAGATTCCTGGGATTTATCCATATTTGCTCAAACATTAAATTGACACATGGCATCATTTTTTGCCCATACGCCAAAAAAACAAGACCCATTCACCCCTCAAAGGCTCCTACTATCAAAATCGAGATTGAGAAACTGGATAAAGTTGTTTTCATATACCCCATCATGTATACCACTTGAGTTTATAATCCCATTCCTGTCAGCAAAAAACAAGGTACCAGTCACCTCTTTACTGACTTCTGTGACTTGAATTTGGCATGTCCCAAAGACAACTTCCCCACTTTGTTCATTTACCAAATCATTGATGTGTTTGCTAACCACAAAGTCTTTTATTTCATGGATGGTTTTTCCAGTTTGACTAAATTCAAATCCAGAAAGAATACCAATACAAGACTACTTTCACAACCCCCTAGGGCACGTTTACATATCGAGTTATGCCATTTGGCCTTAAAAATGCCAAAGCCACTTTCTAGCAAGCCATGTCATTCTGCTTCCATGAACTTATCCACATTATATTGGTCTACCTAGACGACCTCACGGATCGCTCTTAGAAGCGTTCACATCATATGGACAACTTACGTCAAGTATTTTTGTGGTGTCGCAAATACACCGTACGCTTGAACCCCCTCAAGTGTATGTTTTGTGTCCCTACCAGGTGTTCACTTGGGTTTATCATATCCCATAATGGGATTGCGATTGATCCTTCGAAGGTTCAAGCCATTATGAATATTCACCCCCCACATACTTTGTGTCAATTGCAGAGTCTCGAAGGCAAGGCCAACTTCCTTCACCGTTTCATTCTAGACGATGCGACAAAAGTCCATGGCTTCTTGCAACTGCTCCATACCAATATTACTTTTTATTTGGGATATGCATACGCAATACTCTTTTGACTCATTGAAACAAGTTCTAAATTCCTCTCCATTGTTGTCTCCTCCTGAGTTCACTAAGGACTTCATCCTCTATCTTTCGGCATCCAAAAATGCCATTGTTGGAGTCTTGGTCCAAGAAGATGATGCTCTCCAAGAGCATGTGATCTATTATGTAATCCATAAGCTTTTTGGACCCTCCCTATGTTATCCATGTGAAGATAATATGGCTCTCATTTTCATCTATTCTATTCGAAAGATATGATATTACATATTGATGAGTTGCACTCATGTCATGGCCAATTCCAACCCCATGAGGTTTCTCTTGAGCCGTCGCCTTCATAAGGCCGTGCTGCTAAGTGGATTGTTGTTCTCCAGGAGTATGATTTGGAATTTTTTTCCCTTAAAAGAACCATAGATTTGGTGTTAGCTTCCCTAATGACAGACCTACCTCCTTCATCTATGTCTTCATCGATCACAATCGACCTTCTAGATGAATTCCTATTTGTCATTTCTACAGAAGACCCATGGTATGGGAGAATTCTCATGTATGTACATACTTAGAAATTTGGGGCCCATTTAAGCCACAAATATTAGCGGTGTGCTTGACACCAAGCTGGTTGCTATATCCTTAATGGGGATTTACTATATCGCCACGGTGTCGACACCATTTTAAGTCGTTTCCTTACCCATGATGAGGATGAAAAAGTCTTGAATGATTGTCACAGTGGAGCCTGTGGTGGCCACCTCCTAGAAGATCCTCTGTACTAGTTATTTTTGGGCCACCATGTTTTTCAATTGCATCCATGAAGTCAAATACTACTACAATTTCCGTATCTTTTCCCTAAAAACAAGGACACCTCCCGAACCATTACATCCCGTCATCATAGTCGGCCCCTTTTGTAAGTGGTAGATTTACTTCATGGCTTGTAATCCTACCTCATCCGGTGGTCATAAGTACATCATTGTGTCCATTTATTATTTCACTAAAGGGGTTAAGGCCATGTTGACATTCAATTGTAAGGCTGATACTGCGACATGGTTATTTTTTAACTATGTTATCACACGTTTCGGTGCCCCCTAATAGATATTATTAGACCATGGTTCTCACTTTGAGGATGTGGTTTGGACAGATTTGTCTGTCATGTTGAAGTATGAACAACAATACTCCTTTGCATTTTATCCTTAGGGAACTAGACAAGTTGAGGCTATCAACAATATCCTCAAAACCATGCTCCAACACATGGTGGAAAAACATAAATCCAATTGGCATCACTTGCTCGTTTATGCCCTGTGGGCCTACCAGAAATTGACAAAGAATGCCACTCATTTTACCTTGTTTCACTTGGTTCATGGTGTGGACACGGTAGTTCCCATTGAGTTCCATATTACGTCGCTCCTCATTGTCATCGAACTTTTACCCAATACCTCCCAGTTAGAAAAACTGGACTACTTATGCTCGAACAAACCAATGAGGATCGTCATGATTCTCTACAAATGATCAAAGTAGTTAAGACTAGGTGGAAGTCCCATTTTGACTCCCATGTCCACCCTCACACCTTTAGCAAAAGTGATCTAGTCCTCATATACAATCAATCCAATGATAAGTTAGGAAAAGGAAAGTTTGATTCCATGTGGTGTGACCCATATGTCATCCATTGATGCCTCAACAAGGGGGAATACATCCTCGCTAACTTTGATGACCATCTCTTGAAGAAAACCCACAACGAGCTCTACCTCAAGAGGTTCTATTCCTGAAGTTGCCCACCATGCAGTACACTTGGGTCATAATTTTTTTTTTTTTTACATTTTTCTTATCATGAGTCTCACAGTTTATCTCCTTGGTTACTCCAAATGGATCCTACCTCACATCGCTACATTGGATTCGTTGACAGAGCAAGTAGATGGTCTCCTAATCTCACTTCAGCTGCATCAGTCATTTATTCCATGTCACATGAGTTGATCCATATCGACGGAATGTGTGTTGGCATTGCTACCAACAACCAAGATGAGTACAATGGTGTCGTGGGTCTCCTGACCACTGCCCTCCACTTGGGTATTCTCCACCTTGATGTATTCTTATACTCCCAGCTACTTGTCTCCCAGTTGAATAACTGCTATCGAGTATGCTATCCTTGTCTCTTTAGAAATTTTCTTTGAACTAGAGATTTGGTTAGACATTTTGAATCCATCACATTCATGCATGTTCCCATAAGTCTCAATAGTGTAGCAGACCAAATGGCTAATGAATTTTTAGATTCAAACATTAATCATCACATATAGGAAATAAAACTGCATCATGCATCATCTTATAGTCATGCATACATATGTCATATACATCATATAGGCATGTCCATAAAAAAGACTCGTAAAAAACACATAAAAAGTGCATCCACATGCATATATATCATGTCATAATGTTTAGTACAAAATGAGAAGCTCCACAATATTTCTCGGTTGATCATACATATAGTACAAAAATCCATGTGCACCATAGCACTAGGGGGCAGCATCACTAGCTACTAGTTAAAGTTAGATTCGTCCTCCTCGTACTCTGGTTTCGTGTCCTCCTATGTTTCCTCCTCCTTGGAGTCCTCAGAGTCCTCCTCCATCTGCACATCACCCTGTGTCATTTCTTTGACATACTCAGCAGCGACTATGATCCTCCTTGTCATTGGGATCCACTCTCGAGAAGAAGGGTAGCATGTGGTGATCAGATCGTCATCGAGGTACTTTCATATGTCATTGGTGATCCCTTCCAGTAAGCACTTAACATCTAGTGGAAGTGAGTCTAGTGTACTCTAGCGTATCCTGTTCCCATGATCAGGTGGATCTACCCCTTCCACTTTGCCCCTCCATCTCTGATAGCTTGCTAGAGGGTGTCACGTCCCCATCCATTAGACCGGCGAAGAGGATGCGACGAACATCAAACAAAACCGGTAAAACCGCCCATGAACATAAACAAAAATCAAATGATGAAATTGGGAGCTTAAATAGACATCATAATAGGAATGCCAAACATATAAGAATGCACAGATGCATAATCCTTTTATTATACAGCGGAAACGAACATACATTCCAGCATTAATCATGTTCATTATAATTCATTTGTCATCAACATAATTGCAGAGATAGAGAGCAGCACTTATCTGTGGATGAAGAATCCCGCAACCAGCCACGTCGCTGCAACGTTCCACCCAACCATAGGCCAGCGTGCTCATCAATCTCTCAGCAATGCTGCCACCCCCGAGCTGGGCATGATTCTTGAAGGACTAAGGGACAATTGCAGGCTTACACATAGCCAAGGGGACACAAAACAGCAGGAAAGCACCGTTGGGTTTATCAGGCTGTCCACAAATCAGCCAAGCCAACGTAGCCCAAAGGCCAACCACTGCATACACGTGGAAACAATCCCTTCACAGCTCTGGTGAAGAAAGCAAAACATTTGGTGACAGTCCCAAACAGTAGATGAGCACAGCTCGAGCCCACAATGCAACACGGAGTTGTTCTTGGCCCTAACGTGGCCAAAACAACTCAGCAACCACACCCAAACTAGGGTACTTCAGCATCCCAATTCACCATGAGTGATGACAACAATCCACAACCCACAAGGTTAATAAACAGCGTTCCCAGCATAACCACGGAAACTCAAACACAGACCCCAGCATAAAACGGCTCACCACGAATACACAGTGGTCCAAAACGAAATTGGACACCACAACCAACCGAAAATGTGGGGAAGACAGCAGTCCCCAAAACAAGACAGGGAGCACGGCTCCCACATGGAAAATCGACCTCAAAGGTCTGTGCGTGAGGAAAAGATTGCGCCCAACAGCAAAATACACGGGAAAAACATACCCAATCCTTGCATGAGGATTCCAGCCTGCGCGTGAGGGGAGACAGCCTCACCTATGCACGTGAATCAACAGGCCATCGGGAGGACGAACAGACCTCTGCGTGAGGAGATGAACAGACCACCGCTCCCTGTGAGGAGGATGAACAGGCAGGGCGAGAATGGAGTCGTGGGGAAGATGGAGGAATGGCTTGCCTCTTTACCCACGTTTTCTCCAGCAATAAATGCCCTCAGCCACTCAGCCATAACTCCTCAACCACCAGCTGGAGCATTAAAGAGGTTGACAAGGTTGGGTGAGACAAAATGTGACAAACAACAAAGGTGGTGAAACATGGGTTTTTCCCATAACCAAGGTTTGACATCCCCCACCCCCTTATCCTTTGGAACCATGCCCTTTTCATTCAATGTTGCACTGTCGTAGCTGGTTGTGGTTTATTTTATTTTATGTGCGTATTTACATGATGCCACATTACAATGTGCCAAACAGCACGATATACCATCGGCAACTATACCTATTGCCGAAACATACACACACAAATTGATGATGGGGCTTTTTCCTTGAGCTCCTCACCATGATTAATTACATTATACACATCATGCAAACGGGGTCAAAACCGGGACATTACAGAGGGCGTGGTCTGATCTCTGCACATTCACACAGTATGACATCAATATTCATCACACACATAAGCTAGATACCACTAATCTATTAAAATATATATGAATACAACCACATAAAGCATCATGTATATGTACCATCAGGTCCCCAGGCCTGTCCTAGAGGTTGAGGCATGTCCGGATCCCCCTAGTAATCCTTACCCTCATATAGATAGTCCTCTATCACGAGTTGTAGCTGCTACCATTGTGCAAAGAGATCCTCGGTGAATATTTTTCCCACTAAGTTTCCTCCCTCTCTGACCATCATCTCACTCCACCTCCTCATGCGAGGCTCACTAGGTCCCCCCTCACACATCGCCATATGTGGTCGTAGAGTAGGTAGACACTAAAAACTGAATGAGCACAAGAATGAGGGAAAACAAAAATCACCTCCCACTGAACTAGAATGGTTCATCGCACGCTGAACCTATGTAAGGTACATATGGGCCCACACAAAGTAGGTTACCCTCAGCACACACTCCACAATATGTAGCTAACTTCTTGAGATCTTGTGCGGTCCGATGATCCCAGTATCCACAACACCATTGTTGCCATAGCCCAAGTATCCATACTCTCAATGTCACAAACTAGTATGTATGATGAGTGAACCGATGCAAAGGCATAGAATTTCCTCTCATAGAGGTTGTCCAGTGACACCCCATGTGAGATATTTGAAGTACTGTCACCGATCACACGCAACCTAAAGAGCCCAGTCATAAAATAGATATCGAGGAGCATGATATCGATCCCCTCCTCCTCGATAATAAAATACTCTGAGTCCCAGTCCCAGAAGCTCACCATCTTGTCTAGCAACAGTTTTTTTGAACCCATGAGAAAGATATGGAAGTACTTCCATAACCCATGGGGAGCAAGTATATCCTGCACTGTTGGATTATCATGTACCTCATCTCGGAGGTTCCCAATATCTCTCTCTCACCACGACACCCATGGAATATTGCAGACACATAGTCCCTTTTAGGTCCAGTCATGCACAAAAACTCATTCTAGGATGAGTCATTCATGTTCTGCCTTTTTGTGCGACCCAAGTCGCTAAAAAACCCCAAACAGCAGCTAAGGAGTCGCTTCTATCCATTGAATAGGTGTGACCTGGGTTGTGCCTATCTCCCCAACAAGTGTGACCAGGTCACACTTGTCATCCCAATATGAGAGACCTGGGTGACATATTTTCCATTGAAAATCATGACCTTTCCCCATGAATCCTCTGAGCTCGGCATAATCCCAAGATGAGGAAAACCATAAACTAAACCAATGAAAAAGACGGGTTCGATGATAAATCTTACCTGCAAGTCATAGCTTGGAAATATGATGGTCCAGTTGGAAGAATTCAGTATTTGAGCTCTAGGGTCATCCTATCCAACTTAGCACTGACCAATAAAAGTGACACATGTCATGTGGTCCCCTTGTTTATAGGCCTCCATTTGGTCTAGTTTTTCTTCCGTGCACCACAGAGTCATCCAGAGTCTGTTTGAGACATCGTTCGCACCACTGGGACTGGTTTTCCATTCTCTTTATTTTGACAAGACCCTCGTCTTTTTCTATCACTATGATTGTCCAGGGAATTTCTTGGAATTCACCTCAGTTTGTGTGCCATCACATGAATTTCCCATTGTATGTATTGGCATGTTCACGAGCACTCTACTCCATCCATACTCCATAGTTGGCCATCTTTACCGCCATCCATAATTTTGCAAGAGGGTCCCATCAGTTCTATGCATTTATTCCTATCAGCCATGTTCACAACATAATCTCTTTCCATATATCTAACACTTCCCCCTTGGTTGAGTGACCATTACAGAGTTTCTGTTAAGCTCTTTTCTGACTCCTAAAAGTCAATGAAAAGATTGTTGAGCATGCTTGCTTCCTTTCATGCTCATAAAAGTATCTAAAAGGGAGTCTATGTAGCCTCGTTTATATCCTTTTTTGGACTATGGAGACTATGATAAAAAATGAACAACCCTGGCACACTCAAGCCATGAACATTTTCCCTTAGTATCCTTTTATGCTTTCTCGGACTTTAGGACTATACTTTACGAAAAAGCTCATAATGGGTTGTCTTTAAGCTCTTTTCCAGCCCTCTCATCAAGAAAATATTTTCAAACAAACTTGGATTCGTTCATGCTTGTAAAACTATTTGAACTATCATCCAGTCAGTATAGGTTTAACCTTTTCCAACCCGGTTGGACTACCAAAGGTAAAGATGTATTTCTTCCCTAAAGGTTGGGAGATATATCCTTTGTATACTTTTATCCTATTTCGGTATTAGGATACTATTAAATAAAATCAGACCACACTGGAGTGTTCTTTCTATTTTCAGACTCTCTAAAAATGAATACATGATCAAGCATTTACTTTCTCGAGATCTCTAAAAATCCACGAGATCGTGTCATATCGAGCTTACTTCTATCCCTTCTTCCTACTCCTTAAACTATGAAGAAGTCACATACTATGTCTTTAGAAGCCACCACATATGATATTACAGTATCATAGCTTTCTCCCATTGGGTCGCCTTTGTTCAAAGTGTTCTACGATGAGTCGTCCTCTGATCCCCTAAATATCACTAGTCCAACTACTTCCCTAGGTATTTCCCATTTGCATTTATCTTCTCGGTATTACTGCTATGATCCCTCTCCCTTAAGTTATTTTCATTTGATGTTAGGTCAACCCTATCATCACACTCTGAGCAAAGGAAGTTTGAGTCCCCTGTACTCCCCTGCCCTTGTTCCCCCATTTAGTGAGTTAGTCCCCAGATTGTTCCACCTATTTGGTTATCCCCCTCGGGCTTCTAGTCAAGGACACATCATCTCCTTAATTAGTTGCAAGTCTCCCTCTGTCGACTTCAAAAAATCTATTGTAGAGGATAGACCTAGAGGTCCCTATATCCTGGTTTCATCCACCTCATTGATGAGTTCCTTGGACCACTTGAAAGGAGTCATTAGTGCCTTTCAATTTGGTTGTGTCTCACGTGCTCGACTTCAGCTACATCATCGCATCATTGGGATTCATACATGGTATTGGTCCATTCATTATTTGGTCGAAGACCTTGGTTGTCACCTGACTCTAGCACATTGGTGAATCTATGATGGGACCCACACACTTTCTTCTCCCTTGTGATTTATGGGTTGCGTTGGCGAGAGTGTTCAGGAGCCCCTAGTGATGTGCTTCCATGTATATTTAGTACTTGATGCTATATATTTTACCATAGAGATTATGAATCTTAGTCATTGAGTCCCTCTAGTTATGTACACTCCTAGATCTAGCATAGCATCAGTGGTGATGATATTGCATTCCATGAGAATTCCATTGTTCCTATGTAACAGTTCTTCGTATCAACATTGTCTTCAACCTCCCATTGAGGCCACCATTATGCAGCATCATTTGTATATGTATTGATCGGCTCCCATGTTTTGAGCCTTGATCCCATTATTTATTATTTTTACATTGTTACGATCATGGGTATGCCTGCCTCATCCATATACATGTCACACATTCTATGTATATTATCCATTTTCTAGAACTAATAATAATAATAAAAGCCCCTTTAGTTCGAACAAGGAAGCTCCACTTCTCTATGGGTCTCTCCAGTCTCTTGACTATTTTCATCATTATTCCCATGATCCTATGATATCCATCAACCATACAATAAGCTTCTTCCCTCACACATCAAGGGGCAATCTGTTAACATTAAGAAGTGTTCACCTAGCTCTACATGGTCTAAACCATATACATACATCATATTACAACCATATTTTTTACTTACTTTTGAACTTCACAATTATATTTCCACAAAAAATGGTCTAAAACACCATTATTCCTTCCAATAAATGAAGGCATAGTGAGCATTAATTATGGTTTACCGTCACTCTCTCCCAAAAAGGGTTAAAACACCCTAAAAAGGGTCAAAACCCTAAAAAAGAGAAAAGGTAAAAAAACCACAGATAAAAACCATGGGAAAGAAAATAGCATGTTTCATCATGTGGGGTTAAAAAACCCTCAAACCATACTATAAATACATTGTGAAGGGCTCCCCCGAAACATACATACCTTTTCATTTACCTGTGATTATGCTGTGCCATTTTTCTCGTAGCACATACTTTCCTGTTATCACTCCCATTGCCACGCCATTTCCCACAGTGTACGTTGAGACATTCTCCGTACCCACCTTGGATGCATTCCCCATCTAACAGCTATCCATGGAGAAAATTGGAGAACCAACCCATGGAGTTGCAGAACCACTTCCGAGGATGGCTACGGTGGCCCATCTTGCAGAAGAAAGGTGTTTTCACATTTTTGTTTATTGCATTAGTTTAGCCAATATATATGATAAAATGAAAAAAAATATTTTCTTTCCGTTATTAGTTTAGTTTTCTTTTCTATTTTCTATTGAAATATTCC
Organism: Pseudotsuga menziesii; assembly: GCA_001517045.1. NCBI lineage: Eukaryota > Viridiplantae > Streptophyta > Pinopsida > Pinales > Pinaceae > Pseudotsuga > Pseudotsuga menziesii. The sequence goes on along the minus strand of LPNX011146046.1, from coordinate 450,562 downwards.
TTACAATCAAAATGATTTAAGGTCGATGCTTCTGAATGTAGCTGGGTAGAAATCCTCACTACAAACTCTTCCTATCAAGTGTGAAATCCCTTCTCTAAAAATCATTGCATAAATCCTACCGAATACAACCATAGAGGAAGAACATTGTCTGTATTTGAAAAAACTCGATGAAACTCGCCGATATGCAACCTTGGATAATGAGGTACACAAACGGTCAATTAAATCTGAATATGACCGATCCGTTCAATCTCACCTCTATAACGAAGGTGATTTGGTCTTGACTTATGGCCAAAAAATGGATAAACTCGGAGGCAAAAAACTAGAATCCATGTGGAATGGGAATTATATTGTGAGTCATGTTTTAGAAAAAGGGGCTTATGAGCTGATTGATTATGATGGGATACCCTTAGGCGAGCTCCGAAATGGGATTTACCTTAAAATGTACTATTCCTATATAATTTTTCATGTGTACCTTGTACATTTTGTTAATAGAGTGTTTTGTGTGTAGTTTTAAATTTTATTCTTTTCTTAATGTAGGATTCATCCTCATAAAGACTTCTTATGTAGTGTCATTCTTGAATAAACATATGGCATTTTATTTAAGATTCACAGATGGTGCTAGTCAGAATAACCTAAATATCGTATCAGCGGCATGGGTACTTTATTCCCATACTGGTGATTTGATAAGATCAGGTGAAACTTTCTTAGGTCCTGCAATGAATAATCTCATTGAGTATCATGCAGTGATTCGACTATTGAATGATACTTTTCCAAATCATGTGATTCAGATTATAGTTTAGCTATATTCAAAACTAGTTGTTTCTCACTTAAATTGTGTCTATACTATTCGATAACTTCTTCGGTTGTTCCGAAGATTTCGGCTTCTTGAAAGGTCCTTTAAGTTTATTTCATACCAACATATTCCAAGACATTTGAATGTAGTTTTTGATTCATTACCTAATTACATTTTGGATTGGTACATAGCTCATATTTAATTTTCATTCAAGATAGATCACATGTGTAAAAACAACATATAAATAAGCATCCATTCATGTACAAACAAACCATAATAGACACGCCATTTTCTATAAAGTTGTTTTTTATAAATATTTTATAATGATCCTTAGGAAAAAATCTGAAGCCACAAGCTTTCAGTACATCAAAATATGAAGCTTAGAATCTTTCACTATAGTACTACAGTCTAATATGACTCCTATCTAGTTCTCATGATCGTGGAAACACATGACAACATGAGCTATCCTACGAAATAATCTCCCAAAATAGCCCAAGACTATTGTTGTATGGTGTTCATAATGTCGGTGTAGGTCATCAATGGATATATTTGGGACACCTACGGTAAACCTCTATAGGTTCACCTCGATATCCTACAGCTATTCCTCAAACTTGATGTTCAATACCACAATCCCTATGAATTCTCCTCGCCTCTTAATAGGTGATGATCTGAGAGGCGGTGATGGTAAAATATTTGTAACATAAAAAATGGTTTATTAGTCACGGGGGCTCGACTAACAAAGAAATATCATATCACGTCCATTCATATTTGTTGATGTAATTGTAACTTCGGAATGTATTCACTTGTATTTCTTATGTACTATACCTTGATGTTTATTCCGGGAAGTGTTTGTAATGTAATTGAGTCATGTCATGCCCTGATGTTCTGATCGGGAGTTTCTATAATGTAAACAAGTCATCTCAAGTCAATGTGGGTAATCCTCCTATTGTTTAAGGGTTAAAGTCCCCGTAGTTCCAGGGCCCTAGGTTTTTTACACTCACCTACTGAATTCAGCCCTAGTGATTCATTTTCAAGTCAGGAATTAGTATAAATAGAGAGTGAGTCTCTCTATTTAACACACACTCACACACACTTCGTTGTAGCACATAGCTGAGGGAGAAGAAGTTGTTGGGGCTAGAAAGAAAGATGCTACTGCTGTCGAGAGATCATCTTACTGTTTTGGGTTTAATTTTGTTACTGATTCTATCTTTGAGGAATTTGCGGGGCTTTCTCCATTTATGGTTTCCCAAAGGAAAAACATTGTGTTCATTGTCTCTTGCGTTTGTTTGTTGTGCTTGTTATTCTCTCAGTTAAATGCTAGCTTAATGCTAAAAATATAACATGGTATGAGAGCTAACCTGAGAAGAAGACACTGTATAGCTATGGGAACTAAGGATTCCTACTTTTTGGATCTCTCTCCACATTTTTTCAGAAAAAGAAGGTTGGGCTGACTCTCCTCCCTAGGGCACATATTTCTGTCGAAGCAAAATCTGATTCTCAGCTTTTTCAGTTTTGGACCTGACACTGCTGCCGAAAATTAGGGCTTTAGACAGAAGTGGAATTTTGAGTGAGCCTAGGCCTGGATTGATCTCCTCCTCAAAATAAAAGTTTAGAGATCAAGATCAAAGCATTTGGTTGGAGAGAACTCTGAAAAATTCAAACCCTAATCTGCTCCTAAACTAGCACTGCAGAAATTCAGCTCCAAATCCAGATCCGACATCTTGACCTAGTAAGGTCTAAATATTTTGCATTTCCATTTGAGGTTCTTAGTTAAGATGTCTCATCATACCAATTTTTATGAAAATCTTGAGGGAGCCGATAACTTCCAAGCCTGGAAGTTTAGGATCTCTCTAGTCGTGGAAGAAAATGAGTTGGACTCCTACATTAATGAGGAGCTTCTAGTTCCAGTGGAAGATGAGGCTAAGGCATTACATAAGAAGAAGTTGGTTATGGAAAAGAGGATTATTGCTGATTCAATCAAGGATCACTTCATACCATAGGTGTCCTCCCTCAAGACTGTACCTAAAGCTATGTTTGATGCCCTAACCAAATTGTTTGAAGGGAAGAACATAAACCGAAAGATGACTCTAAGGAACCAACTAAAGAATGTAAAGATCCAAAATGAGGGGACCATCCAGTCATACTTCACAAGGGTCTCCTAGATCAAATAAAAACTTGAAGCAATAGATGAAGAAGTTGAGAATGCAGAAATTATGATGACAACCCTGAATGGTCTCCCTAGGTCATGGGATTCTTTCATCCAAGGAATCTGGGCTAGGAAGAAGATAATCAAGTTTAGTAGACTATGGGAAGAATGTTCACAAGAAGAAGCTCAAATAGTAGCTCGAGAAGAAAAGATGGGAAGTGAAGATCAAGCTCTCACAGTACACTCCAAGAAAGGCAGAAGAGAAAATCATCATCACCAAGGTAAGCATTCTCATCAGAAAAATAATTTTGTAAGAAGGGATCCATCCAAACTCATATGTTATACATGTGATGAAAGAGGACACTTTGCTAGAAGTTGTCCCATGAATAAGAGTGGATCCAAGAACAAAAAGAACTCCAAAAGAAGACATCATGCTCACACAACTGAGGATGATGATCCTCCCAGGAAGAAAGTAAAACAAGAAAGTGAAGACTCTTCAAGTGATGAAGAATATAATATGATCTCTGCTCTCACGGGAACTGTCACTCATGGAAGCAAAGATTGGCTTATTGATAGTGGGGCTTCCAAACACATGACATGATTCAAGGAATCTTTTGAGAAACTATTCAAACATAATTTACCCCATAGGTGAAACTTGGGGATGACTACCAATATCCAATAAAAGGTAGTTGTGAATCCTCCTACAAGCTAGACTCTGGAAGTTCTATGAAAATGAAGGATGTCTTGTTTGTACTAGGACTAAAGAAGAATCTTCTCTCCATATCGGCACTGGATGCAAAAGGCATGAGGGTTGCATTTGTATATGGCAAAGTCCTCATGTGGCCAAGAGGAAATACTATTGATGATGCAATAGTAATTAAAGAACAAGAAGGAGAATTATACAACTTGAAGGGCAATCCAGAACAAGCTTTGGTCCATGACACAGTAGAGCCAAATGAACTTTGGCATAGAAGGCGTGCACATGTGCACTATAGAGCACTACCGCTTGCAAGAAAATTTGTTGAAGTTCTTCTAGAAATACAAGCAAAACATGACTGTGTCTTCAAAGGATGTGTGAAAGGAAAGAACACAAAGAAGACATTTCCAAGTAGCGAAAGCAAAGCAAAAATAATCTTGGAAATCATTCACTCTGATGTATGCGGTCCAATGTCATCCATTTCTTTAAGAAGGTATGTATACTATGTTTATTTTATTGATGATTATTCTAGGAAGACATGGATATACTTTATGAAGAACAAATATGAATTTTTTAGCAAGTTCAAGGAATTCAAATCCTTGATTGAGAACCACACAGAAAAGAAGACCAAGACATTTCGATCAGATAATGGAGGAGAATTCACATCAAATGAATTCAAAGAGTTATGCAAAGATTCAGGGATTAAGAGGGAGTTATCCACTCCATATAATCCACAATAGAATGAGTTTGCAGAAAGGAATATTAGAACTATCATGGAAGCTGCAAGAGCAATGCTTGATGATCAAGATCTTCCCATGCTTTTATGGGCAGAAGCTACGAGAACAGTGGTGTATGTACAGAACTGTACTCCACATAGAGTACTCTAGAACAAGACACCTAATGAAGTATTTTCCAAAAAGAAACCAGAAGTCATCCATCTCAAAATATTCAGTTGTCCAGTGTACATACACATTCCAAAAGAAAAGAGGATGAAGTTAGATCCTTCAGGAAAGAATGGTATATTTGTGGGATACTCTGAAAGATCGAAGGCTTACAGAATATAATTCCCAGGATTCAAGAAGATCGACATCAATAGGGATGTAACATTTGATGAAGACTCAGCTTACAACAAATCCAGAAAGAGACCTGTTGAAGATCCTGAAGAATCGGAATTACCCAGAATTCATGACACAACAATGAATGAAGAAACTCAAGAAGAACATCGAGAATTTGAAGACCCTAAAAAACCTGTAGATCCACCTCAAGAGAAAAATACTCAGAAGAGGAAACCTGCTTGGGTACAAGAAGCTATCCAAGGTGTGGAAAGATATGGGGCTCCAGAAGAAAATCATAGAGAAATAAAGAGGACCAGGTCCTGCTGTGGGTATGTAGCTTTATTGTGCTACTTTATCAATAAAGAACCTTCCAACTATGAAGAAGTGGCAAAATGGAAAGAATGGAAGGATGCCATGATCGAAGAGTATCAATCGATCATGAAGAATGATGTTTGGGATGTTGTCCCAAGACCAAAAGGGAATTCTATTGTAACTTCCAAATGGATCTACAAGATCAAGCATGTTGCAGATGGTAGCATAGAGAAATATAAAGCAAGATTCATGGCTCGTGGCTTCTCACAAAAAGAAGGAATATATTATGAAGAAACCTTTGCACCTATAGCTAGATACACTTCCATCAGATCAGTACTTACTTTGGCTGCAGTGATGAAATGGAAGATACACCAAATGAATGTTAAGACTGATTTCTTGAATGCTGTAATGGAAGAGGAAGTGTATGTGGAGAAGCCACTTGGTTTTGAGACACATGATAGGGAGTCTCATGTGTGTAGATTGAAGAAATCCCTGTATGGTTTGAAACAAGCACCTAGGACATGGTACGACAGAATTGATGGCTTTCTATCCAGTTTTGGATTTACCAAAAGTAAAGCGGATTCCAACCTTTACTACAAGGTTCAAGATGGCAGCCCAGTGATGCTACTACTATATGTAGATGATCTGTTTGTAACAGGTATGGATGGGTTGATTTATGATACGAAGAGGAATCTTGCTGCCGAGTTTGAAATGAAGGACTTGGATATGATGCACTATTTTCTAGGCATGGAGGTGTAGCAGAATGCAGATGGAATCTCTCTCAGATAAGGGAGGTATGTTGTAGAGATATTGAAGAGATTCGGAATGATGGACTGCAAGTCCATGACCACACCTATGGCATCAAACCTGAAGTTATTGAGTGATGCTTCATCAGAAGTAGTTGATGCTATGATGTATCGTCAAATGATTGATTCCTTGATGTACCTGACGAATATGAGACCAGATATTTTCTTTTCTATGAACACCTTGATCCAGTTCCTGACAGATCCAAGACATGTTCACTTGATTGTTGCAAAGCATATTCTGAGGTACTTGAGGGGTATAGTTGATTATGGGCTCAATTATGATGCAAATCAGAAGATTAACCTAGAGGGTTATGTTGATTTAGATTGGACAAGCAGTGTCATCGATAGGAAGAGTAATTCAGGGTGTTGCTTCAGTATGGGATTAGGTGTGATCTCTTGGTTTAGTAGGAAGCAATCCGGTGTGGCACTGAGTACAACTAAAGCAGATTATTTCATAGCTTGTTCAACTAGTTGTGAGGAAGTAGGGCTGAGGAAACTAATGTCTGATTTATTTGATCTCCAATTGGATGCTACTTGTATACATTACGACAACCAGAGTTGCGTGAAGTCATTGGAGAACCTAGTGTTCCATGACAAGTCGAAGCATATCGAGATCAACTATCACTATATCAAGGATATGGTGCAGAGGGGAGCAGTGAAGCTCCAGTATGTTGCAACAGAAAAACAGATAGATGATGTGCTAACAAATCCATTAGACAGAATGAATTTTGAGTACTTCAAGGAGAATCTTGGTGTTCTCTAGATCGAGGTTCCCTCCAAAGGGAAGTGATGAGTCCATGAGCCATTATGACATGGTGAGAGGATTGGCTCCTTCCATGGTCAGATGTAAGGGCTGATCCATTCTTTCATGGTGAGAGGATTGGTTCCTTCCATGTCAAATGTGAGTGTTGAGCCATTTTGATGTGACTATAGGATTGGTTCCTACATGATCAGATATAAGCGCTGAATGCCATTCTTGGAATGGAGGCACCTGGTCAATTACCAGGAAATATCTGTCTGGGACTGTGGGCCATTCTGATGTGACTATAGGATTTGTTCCTACATGATCAGATGTGATTGCAGAGCCTTTCTGACATTGGTTGTCATATGTAAGTGCAAATCCCTTTCAGCATGGAGGATTGGTTCCTCGCATGGTTGAATATAAGTGCTGAGCCTTTTTGACATTGGTTGTTAGATATGAGTGCTGAGCCTTTCTGACATTGGTTGTTAGATGTAAGTGTAGAGCCTTTTGGCATGGAGGATTGGTTCCTCACATAGTCGAATGTAACTGCTGAGCCTTTCTGACATTGGTTGTCAGATGTGAGTGTTGGGCATTTCTGATATGGTTGTGGGATGTGTTCCCACATGGTCATATGTGAGTGTTGGGTGTGGATTTCTAATATGATTATAGGATTCGTTCCTACATGATCAGATAGAAGTGTTGGGAGGGCAATTCTGACTTAGGGTCAGATATAAGTGCTGGAAGAAGACTTACATCGAGGCTAGGCCAACAACCAACATGAAAAAGGGCTACCTCTATAGAACTTCCTGTGACGAGAAGAATCAAGGGATAGCACCCGTAATGATGATCCAATAGAGATGTTCCAGAACCAGAGATGATCTAGATCGAGTGATGATCCAAATCCAGATGAAGATGACTTGAAGATGAATATGGCTCAAAGATGATGAGGACTCGATGATGATCTAGATGATACAGAGAAGAAGACTTGTGCTGATAAATTGTGTCAAGAGAATACCTTCCTAGTTAAGAGGGAGTGTTGGTGTAATTGTAACTTCATAATGTATTCACTTGTATTTCTTATGTATTGTACCGCGATATTTATTTCGGGAAGTGTTTGTAATGTAATTGAGTCATGTCATGCCCCGATGTTCCGATCGAGAGTTTCTATAATGTAAACAAGTCATGTCAAGTCAATGTGAGTAACCCTCCTATTGTTCAAGGGTTAAAGTCCCAACAGTCCCGGGGCCCTAGGGTTGTTAGACTCACCTAGTGAAATCAGCCCTAATGAGTCATTGTCAAGTCGGGAATTAGTATAAATAGAGAGTGAGTCTCTCTATTTAACACACACTCACACACACTCAGTTGTAGCACATAGCTGGGGAAGAAGAAGTTGTTGGGGCTAGAAAGAAAGAGGCTACTGCTGTTGGGAGATCATCTTACTATTTTGGGTTTTACTTTTGGTGTTGATTCTATCTCTGAGGAAGTTGCGGGGCTTTCTCCATTTATGGTTTCCCCAAGGAAAAAGACTATGCTCATTGTCTCTTGTGTTTGATTGTTGTGCTTTTTATTCTCTCAGTTAAAGATCCCAATATAATGCTAGCTTAATGTTAAAAATCTAACAATATTGGAGGTTTGAATAATCTTAAAAACCTCAAAAAACATATTAATTTGTATTAAGGGGTCAAGGGTTGTTTTTAATTTGAGATAGTAATATAAATATTGGTGTTTATTGTATTTGGATTGGCCGATGAATAATATTCAATACATCGGACACACACACACACACACACACACACACATTCTTCATATATTTGGAGGTCTCCTATAGAGATCTATTGAATGCCTCCATGGTTGAATACAAACACGTCCATGCACTACAAGAAAAAAGACATTTTAACCTCTCACAAAATTGTTGTATGTTAAAGTATTTTTATTAAAATTAAATAATATTTTAGAATATTATAACTATGTTGATAATTTTTCAGCCCGCACAGGTGTGGCTCATTGGCGGTTCCATTGTTATGAAGTCACTTGTTGTAAATTGGAGGTCACGAGCTCAATCCCACATGGGTTTACCTATGTCCCATGTCTTGTGGTGGGTGTGGGGCACCTAGGGTAATAGTGGTAGTGGGAATGGATCCCTGGACCCTGTGTCACACGAGTACCGGCCCGACCCCAGTTGTCGATTCCGCTAGTAAAAAAGACTATGTTGATAATTTTTTATTAATTTTATTATATTGTTTTTAAATAATGTGTGTGTGTCTATGTGTGTGTGTGTGTGTGTGTGTGTAATTTGATTTAATTGGGAAGAGGTTTCTGTATGAAACTTAGACAAAAATCCTCATTTTTTTACATATATCATCCAATTATATAATCAAATTCTTTGATATTTTTAAGATGGATTTATGGAGTTAGCTTTCAATTGGAATTAATATTTAAATCAATAATATAATATTATAATATAATTAATGTAATAATATGAATATTTTCATTTAAAAACTATGTAATGAAATTAAAAAAATTCATAAGCATAATGATAATATTATAAAAGAAATATTTAAAATTAAATATTCTACAATAAATATTTTTCATATACAACACTTATATATATATATATATATATATATATAGTTTTCATTTAAAAACTACATAATTTCAAATATTTTTTTAATAATATTATCATTATGCTTATGAATTTTTTAGGTTTCATTAAATAGTTTTTAATTGCAAATATTCATATTATTACATTAATTATATTATAATATTATATTATTGATTGAAATATTAATTCCAATTGAAATCTAACTCCATAAATCCATCTTAAAAAATACCAAAGAATTTGATTATATAATTGGATGATATCTGTAAAAAACTGAGGATTTTTGTCTAAGTTTCATACAGAAACCTCTTCCCAATTAAATCAAATTACAAATATTCCAAAATAGAATAATTATCTTCCCAAGAAAATCAATAACCTCTTGGTTAACCAGTGTTAAATTTATATCAAAGTGTCATTGAATCTATATCAAGAATTTAGATAGGAAATGAAGAGCATGAACTATAATTTTGGACTAATTTTGATCTTCTATAGATATAGAAATAATATTAATTTGTTTTGGAATAATTTGTCTTCACTAAACTTGGAATACTTTATTTAGTCATAATAAGATATATGTACATAATTTATTAAAACAATAAGAGCATTATTTTACCATATTTTACTATGCATGTATTAAAAATCACGTAAAAATAGATTTAAAAAAAATAAATAGAAAACATTTACTAAGCTTATCAAAAATATTTTATGGAGTTTAATTTATTAAGCTTATTAAAAATATTTTATAGAGTTTAATTTATTAATATTATAGAAAACATGAGCTATCTATGGCTATATGTGTATTTAGATGATATAAAATTGTTATATTGGCAAGTTGTGTTGTGAAACATCTACGATTCTCCTCTTTTCTAAGCATTGCACTAGCAATTGAACTATCAAGCTTTTACATTCTTTGTTACAATGATCTTTTGATTGGGTTGAATTTTATGTTTTTTTCTTGCCCGTAAAATATTACGTTGGGCCTTCGACTATCCAGTGCTACAAATTGCTCATTCGCCTTTGCATTCTCATTGGGATCATTATTAGAATTATACTATTATTTTAGTTAGCATCCTCTTTTCTTATACTAAGATCCATGAGGGATCATACTGTTACAAATTTATAATATTATATAGAGGTGTTAAAAATGGGTTGATAAAAATGGACACCTAAAATATATGGTGAAACTAGGGGTTTTCTTAATTAGAAAGTTATATTGGGATGGGGATTCAACAATACAATTTTAGGAAGCAATTTCAAATATTTAGTGAAATTATGGATATTCTTTGATATCCTATGAACGATCATGCTGTGTAACAACTTCACTGAGTTAACTCCCCCTGGTATTAGTATCACAAAACCACCAAAAAATGAAATACACCAAAATGAAAAGGCAATGTAACAGTGGATCATTTTTACCCATCTCACCTCACTAGTTGCCCTTGAGAAGTGGAAGATATGGGTCTCCTCTGAAATACATCCCTGAATATGCATGTTGCTCCACCATAAAAGGTTGAACATGCAGCCATCAGAAGAAAATGGATCCATTGGAGACCGTATATACACCTCCCCCATGTCGATCCATGACCTCGACCCATCTTAGCATGTCTGCGTCATGTGGATCGAGGTTGTTTAATGGAACCTACGAGAAAAATGGTGGGACTCTCTCAAGGAAGAAAGAACAAACGATCGTAGTGTAGAAAAAATGTTTGACCTCCCCTCATCAGCATTTGGCTAATTGGCCTTTGAGGTTCACTAGGAGTCCCTCACTCTAGTTAAATATCGTTCGAGCCATGTTCTCCAATGAATAAAGCATATGAGACTGTGTAGTTTGGTGGGAAGCCCAACTACCCACCACTTTCTTGATGGTGAATAAAACGGTCCTCAATGGTCAATTGGTCACATGTTTTGTTGGAATCTTCCCACCTTAGGACCGCATGTCGATGGTGCAGTACTCATCGATCAAATCATCTATTGTCATCTCTCCTCCCCTCGGTCCAAAGAGTGACACTGGGTTCCCCCTTCTTGTTAGAGACCAATGAGGAAGTAAATATCCTCCACATCCAAGGTGAGAATGTGGCTCCCTAATTGAAAGTGTTGTCTTTTAGTATCCCACATTCTTATCAATTGATCTAGTAATAAAATATGGGCCCTTATACCCAAGATCCTAAATAATTTTATGAGTCCACATTCTCTTAATGCCAACACAATGTTTAGATAATTGGCGTCTTGGCCATCATATAGTCTCTGCTCTATATATTTCTATATGGCCATATTTTGTTTAAAACCCTATGGAATGCTAACAAATCAACCATTAGAATTATTCCATGCAAAAAGAATTTCAATTTTTGGATTATAACTATGTTTGTGAGTTTTTTGGGTTGTTGAAAGTCATTCTCTCTGTGAACAGGGAACCGACAAACTCACCATTTTTACACAGAGCAAGGCTGATTCTCTTTTCCCTTCAAGGGGTGCGTTGGCGCACTTCCAGAAAGGGAGAAGAGTGTCTCCTAGGCAGCACTCTTAACTTCCAAAAAACCAATCTAAAACTCATAAAAATTCAATTAAAACCTAATTTTCTACCATTGATTTGAATAGTATGGTAAGAGCGCGTACCTGGATTCGAAGAATCACTTAAGGGATTATGACATATCCCAAAATATCCATAGCAAAATCACCCTCAAAATCACTTTTTCACTCAAAGATCAATGGTAAAAAACAAAACGCTAATTTTTTTCACATTTGGTCATTTTACTCTATTTTTTTATTAAACAATGAAAAATAACTTTTAATTATTTAAATATTGTTTTATTTTTAACCCTATTTTCTAATGTTTTGAATGTGAAAAGGTTCTAATTCTTTTTTTTGAGATTTGAAGACAAATTGGGCATTTTTTGGTGATGGAAAAAGCTTATGATAACTTTTTACACCCTAGCCGTCCTCGTCAAAAACCAAGAGAAAATGTGTCGAGTGTACTTTTATCACTTTTTTAGACTCGTAGAACCTATATGAAAAATGAACCTCGCATAGTTGTCTTGAAGCTCTTATCAGACTCTCTACATTGGAAAAGATTGCCAAGAGAACTTGTTTCTTTCACACTTGTAAACATATTTTAAAGGTCATCTATCTGATGATAGTTTACCCCTTTTTTGGACCATTTCGACTTATTTATGAAAAAAGTACAGTCTAGTTCATCGTAACTAGAATATTTCTCCTATGTATCGATTTACACTTTTTCATACCTTGGTGTTAGCACAATTTTATTTTTGCAGAAGTTAGTGTTATTACCGCATAAATTTCTAACTTTCATTGGTGATTTGGTAGTTTCAAGGTTTTTCTCGTTTGATAAATCATAGAAAAACTTCCATATTTGGAGAGAAAAGAAAAGAAAGAGAGTTTTACGTAATTGAGGCTAAAAATGGCTTTCAAGTCAATTGTCAGCTGGCATATTTGGATTTGTTTTCTCGGGAAATTTTTTTATAAACATGGGGCCCAATTTTATTCTATTGAAAAAATATATAGGTTGGAATGAAGTTTATTTTATAAAAAAAATTATATTTTTATAAGGACAAAAGCTTTGGTTTATAAAAATATTGGACCAAGCCCAATCCCCAAATTTATCTTAGCATCAAGAGTCGAGTTTATTCTTTTTTAAATACTGCCTCTAGATGAATCTCTCGCTATTTGGCCATTTAAACATGTCGACCAAGAATTCGCCACATAACCACAACACACAAGTCAAGTTATCCAACAAACCAAAGCTCATCAACCAAGTACCAAGTCATATGGAGGAGGACCCCACGAGATCCATTTTGTCTACTTAATACCATGACATATATTGAAATTGTTGGCATATATAAACAATTACAGCATCTATCACTTGGTGCATGTGGGATAATATCCTCATTGCAAAATATATATATAAAGGCACAATGAAAACGATATTGTAGTTGATGGAGGATCATATCATAGAGTTCAAGGAGGTTTTCAGTCTGTTTGACAAAGATAGTGATGGTTGCATTACTACCAAGGAATTTCCCACTGTATGCGTTCCCTGGGAATGAATCCAACTGAATTTGAACTACAAGAGATGATTCGTGAGGATGATGTTGATGGAGATGGTCAGGTGTTTGACTGTTGATGTAGCAGTTAAAAATGCATTGATAGTTCAAATTAAAACCTCAACAAGATCAAAGGTTTTAAATCATTCCGCTGGAGAAGTTGAGGAAAAGTTAATGTTTAAGAGGAGTAGCAGAATTTTTATCCCGACGTGTAGATTTAAACACATGTTGATGTAATGTTATTTTCCTATCAAGATCAATGGTTTAGAAATATTCTACTGGTGAAAGTGAAGTGGAGTTAATGTTATATGGGCAGAAAAGAATTCCAATTTTTACATCTATAAACATTCTTGGAGATCGATTTAATTACAAGAGGTTTTGAACCTGGCATTTCTAAGGATGGATAAACTAGAGAACATGATCTCTTGGCCCTCACTCTTGGAGTGAAACAAATGATCTGTTGTTGCAATAGGATTGATGCTACCACAAAGTTTTCAGAATCGTCTGTCTTGACTTAACTCCAAGTTTTTAGATCTGAGAAGAAATCGCTTATAACAAGGGACATCATGGCCCAGTTCATTGTGCGTATTTTGCTCTTGGTGGTGGGTCATATAGATTGGAATATGAATATGGAACAATCATATTACACTAGTGATAAAGGGGGAATTTCTCTCAAAAGCAAAGTTAGATGACAGTGCTCAGAATTACAATAACTGCATCAAACTTCCTATGAAAGTGTACAGGATGGACCAGATTAAAGCTCAGATGAAGAATGGTGTCCTCAATGTCAATGTTACCAGGTTTACGGAAGAGGAGATCAAGAATGTGATTAACGTGTAAGTTGATTATATTTCTTGAGATCTTTTCACTAGGGATTTTAGTATTGAGAAACTAACCATAGAATATTTTGTTATATGGTGATGGAAATTAAGAGACTAAAGCTAAAGCTGGGAGGTTTTGTTTTTATTTTGGGATGTTTCGATAGGAAAGAAATGATAAGATGTTTGGAATATGATTCGCTGATGAGTGTGTATAATTTGGAAGTAAGAAAGTATGCGTGTTTAAATTCTGGCAATTTTGCTTAGATGGAAAAATCATGGATCCCAAATTCCCGCCAGTAAGAAGTTTTCATTTCATCTAAATATAGTAAACTAAAATGAATACATGAGCGTTCCTTTTCTTGATTGATTTGAGGTATTCATTTGCACGATGATTTGAAAATTTATGGATATTCTTTAGTAATGGGGAGAGGGAATATATAGTTAAATTGAAAGAGCTAGCATATGATGAATGCGTGTGGGAAGTTGAGGATGATATCTCTGCTTTTCGAGCAGAAATTGAAAGGTTCAATTAAATTTAAGGAAGAGTACATGACCAAAGTCAAAATTCCTCGGAGGAGGAAAGGTTCATTTATTGATGGAAAATAAACTAAGCGTCATCGATTATTTTTTTAAAATATGATCAGACTCTAGAGTTTATTGTTGAAGACACATTACAACCATATCAACTAAAGGGGTTAATTTTCTTAAGTTGTGCATGGATGAAAGGGACACATGTTATTATTGCATATAAAATGGGTCTTGGTAAAACTTTATAGATAATTTATCTTGTATGTCTTATATCAGATATCAACTAAAGCAGCAAGACAGATTTTCTGGAAATGACCCTTTTACCAGCAAACTTCAAACATCTTTTTTTGGCTAAATGAGAATGAATACTCAAAAACCTAAAGAGAATTTTCTTCAGGATGGGTTCATCTAGAAAAATTCTTTCTCAGTTTCTTCACAGGTGTCAAGGTTTGGGAGATTCAAATTGATCTTTACAATTCTTTTTCTCTAGATTGTAATTTCATGTTTTAGTCAGTAACTTCAAAGGCATATTATGAGGATATGGAGAGGAATATAGAAACATGGAAACATGGGTTTTGATGGGAATGAGTTAAGTTATAAAAACCTATCTCTTTTTTTACAGAGTTGTTACGGTTTGATATATAAAAATGGCGCTTTGAAACCTATTTTCCAGAAATTGACCTACTGAAATCAGTTAAAACGTGTCATTTTCTATTTGTAACTATTAAGCATAGTAAGGTGGTTGGATTATTGCATATATCAGATCTGTTAGATAATTATGTTCAACTTCAAAACATACAAACATAGTACAACATTGGGAGAGAGTGCATGTCAAGATACTCAAATTCAAAGGATAATTTAAAAGCATTCGAATTATTTGATAGAGGGAATTCAAACTCAACATTTAAAAGATAAAGAGAATATATAGGTGACAAACTATCAGACATCAACTAAAGAAGTGGGAAATTAGAGGAAGCTGGAAGAATTAAGATCATTTGTCCATTCAAAACCTATCGAAGCAACAATTCCATATTTTAATTAATTATCTTCAAACCAATTCCTAAAATGCAGTAACTAGCTATGTAGCCATTAACATTCTAATAGTAGTTTTTTTTTTAGAAAGTAGAGGTTAGGATGACTCAGATATTCTTGGGAGGCTGGGAAGTCATAGTTTTTTCTATATATTCACATGTAATACATAGAAAGGAGGTTCGAATCTCATGAGGAGAAAGGTATTTACTCTAACTATTGGGTATTGTCTCATTTTTAGATGTAAATAAAGTTGTTGAGAGGAAATTTTGTAAACTTTCAAGGAAGATATTATTGCATCGTTGTTTTCTCAGTAAGCAATTTCATTTAGTGATTGTACTTCAGATTTCCCACACCATTATGTATTTTCTTTCGGGTTTGAATGATAATGTGAACTAGATTTCATCTTTGAAGATCTAGTTTATTAGATTCAAACATTTTAAATATTTTCTTCTATTGTTATCATAGAATTCATCCTTGTTAGATGCTCTGTTTTAATGGGCTCTCTTCCATTTTTTACTACCATCTTGCACTGCCTAAATTCTAAGGAAATGGTGTCTACCCTACCTCTGTCCTTGTTTCAAACCCCAATCTATTATAGATTGAACTGGTATATTTTTATTGACTCCATTGTCAAATGGTCTCTTTTCAAGTCTATCCTACCAAACCTTTATGAAAATATAAACTTGTTCCTATCAAAAATTTGACCTTCTGAATGTTATTATTGAATATTTTGAGTGTGAAATATTTATGGTTATTGAGAGATTCCTCTATGATTGTATAAAGATATAATACAGTCTAAAGTGGTTATGTGGTTACCTTGAGGTTTCCTTGATACAATCCAAGGAAAATCTCAGTGATAACATCTTGGCATCGTTTCTGGGGAACGTATGTTCAGTTTTCCCTGGGTATGAACGATAGAGTTTCATATTTGAATGTTGATGGTGAACAATGGTTAGAAAACAAGTAGGATGTTCATCTTTCATATGGAGAATCCAACCTTGAATAATCCAGATTTCATATTTTTTATGGTGACTCCCCTATCAGAAGGTTTCAGAGTTTGAAGTGTTGATCTGGTTTCCTAATTAATCAAGATTACCTCTATATCTGCAAGGTGTGCTTCTATGAATCATGCTCATATCCTTGGTTTTCTGAATCAAATACTTAATGTAGATTGGAAAAGCTACCTTCCAAAATTCAAAGATGAAAAAAGTGATCATATTTCCCTCCATTTGGTTATATTTCATATGCATATACATAAGCTTGGTATTGAATTGCATGAACATTCTCTAATGAAAATGTTCATGGTCAATTTGGAAGGAAATGCATGGTCATGGTATGCGGGGTTTCCATCAGAGAGTTTACATTCCCTTAAAGACTTTCATACAATATTTAATGAACATTTCATAGACCAATATCCTTCCTTGTTGGTCATTGAAGATTGTTGTATGCATGTTAATGGTTTCATTAAATATTTGAAGAACATATATGGTGATGATGGTTTATGGATGAATAAATTTAGAGAATTTGCAAGAGAACCCATTTAATAAAAAGGAAGTGCAAGACAACTTCCATGACATTCGAGAAATTTCCCAGCAATTGATAATTTCTTTTTCTACTGAAAGTGACATTAGCCAAAATTTTGATTTAGTCAGTCACATTTATTTTTCTAAATTTGATGAGAATTTGCAGCAGTCTTATCAGTATTTATGTAACCAAGAAGGAAGTTGGGACTGTGAATCAAATCCTTCCTCATATCATTCAACCTCTGAATATTTGTTACTAGAAGGATCTTCCCATTTTTAGTCAGAAAATACGATTTTTTAGCAAAAATCTCCTCAAAGTTATAATTATTTTGTGGTTGATTACATAGATGATTCTAATTATGGAAAATATTAGTCTCATATTCTTTTAGTCTGTTCATTTTCAGAAATTTCATGTATAGAGGAATCAGATTTTGAGTTAATGGTTGAAGAAGGATATTTGTATGTTTATAAAACTCATATTTCAACTGAATATTTACAAGAACATATAAATCCCTCTTTGTTTATGGATGATGAGAAAGATGAGCAACAATACAATCAGTCCCAGCATATGGAACAACCAATAGTATGCACTAAGGGATTGAGTCACCAAGAAGAAGAGAAAGGTTCTTGATTGATTTTTTCTTCATGTCTTTCAATTTCAGAATCCTTGTGTGAAGAAGCATCTATTTCACTTGAATATTTTGAAGAACATAGTAATAATTCTTTTGAAACACATGAAGGGAATTAAGTTTTAAATTATGAAATTTCAAATGAGGTTGTTGATGTTCCATTTAAAATTTATCATGAGCATACCCTTCATGGCTGTTCTAAAAATAAGTTTGAAATTTTTCAAGTGAAACTACAGTTTGAGAAGCCTTTCCATACCAAGCAAATAACAAAATATGTTGAGGGTTATTATGTTTTTATGACCTCGTGGCCATATGGAGAAATTTTTCAGTTGGGATAGTTGGTTATGTCTTCGTCATAAATATAAAATCCATTATCATTTATTTTTACCATTATGTTTTTCAGTTATGATTTTGATTAAGCATGGTAGGAATTTCACTTATTCGATCAACTATTGGATTGGATTTATTGGCACTTTTTCATTACTTGATTTGGAATTAGTTGTTGATGTAATTGTAACTTTGGAATGTATTCACTTGTATATTTCATATATATTGTATTTCATTGGTCCCGAATGTTCCTATCAGGAGAATCATTAATGTAATCAAGTAATGAAAATTCATAGAGGTTAACCCTCCTCGTTGATCAGGGGGGAAAGTCCCTGCAGTTGTGGGGCACTAGGGTTATTAGAATCTCCTAGAGAAGTCATCCTTGGTAAGTTGTTTTCAAGTTAGAAACTAGTATAAATAGAGAGTGAGCCTCTCTATTTATCATACAGTCACTCACACTCAGTTGTAGTGCATGAGTGAGAGAGAAGGAACTGGGATAAGAGAGAGAACAACTGTTGGAGATCATCTTATTATCTTTGGGTTTTACTGCTGCCGTTGGTGCTCATTCTATCTCTGACGAAGTTGTGGGGTTTTCTCCTTTATGGTTTCCCCTGGGAAAATATTTGTGTCCATTGTCTCTTGTGATTGATTGATGTGCATGTTATTCTCTTAGATAAGATCCTAAGATCATACTGCTTAAATGATAAAAATATAGCATGGTATTAGAGCTAACCTGAGAAGAAGAAACTGTGCATCTGCGAAAGCTATGGCTTCTTACTTTTTGGGTCTCTCTCAACAATCCATAAGCAAAAGGAGGTGATGCTGAATATCCATTAAGGGTGCATATTTCTATTGCAGAAGAATCTGATTCTGAGCACTTTTAGTTTTTGACTCACCACTGCATCGGGAAATTAGGGATTTTCACTCAAGAGGAATTTTTGAGTGAGCCCAGGCTAGGATTTCTATCCTCCTTAAAATCAAATTTTAGAGACAAAAAGCGATTTTTTTGGTTGGGTAGAACTCCAGGAAAGTCAAATGCTAATTTTCCCTAGAACCAGAAAATCAACACTGCAGAAGATCAGCTCCAAATCCAGTTTTCAGCTTCTGAAATTGGTAAGGTCTAAATCATTCATATTTCCATTTGAGATTCTCGATTAAGATGTCTCATCACACAAAGCTTGATGAAAATATTGAGGGAGCTGATAAATTTCGAGCCTGGAATTATAGGATCTCCCTGGTCTTGGAAGAAAATGAATTGGACTCCTACATCAGTGGAGAGGTTCCATTTCTAGAGGGAGATGAGGCTAAGGCATTACACAAGAAGAACTTGATCAAGGCCAAGAGTATTATTGCTGATTCAATCAAGGATCACCTCATACCACAGGTGTCCTCCCTAAAGACACCTAAAGAGATGTTTGATGCCTTTACCAAGCTGTTTGAATGAAAGAACATAAATCAAAAGACAACTTTGAGAAATCAATTGAAGAATGTGAAGATCCAAAATGCAGAGACCATACAGTCATACTTTACAAGGGTATCCCAGATCAAAGAACAACTTGAAGCAGTAGATGAAGAAGTGGAGAATGCAGATATTGTGATGACCACCTTTAATGGTCTCCCTAGGTCATCAAAATATTTCATTCAAGGGATTTGTGCTAGAAGAAAGCTAGTCACCTTTAGTAGACTGTGGGAGGAGTGCTCACAAGAAGAAGCTAGAATAGTATCCAGAGAAGAAAATATGGGAAGTGAAGATCAAGCTCTCCCAATACTGTTGAAATAATGTAACTTCGAAGAATATTCTATATGTATATTTTGTGGTCCCCGATGGTCCTACCGGGAGAACCACTTGTATTATCTTGTACCCTGATGCTTCTAATCGGAAGAACTAATCAGAGTCATGAGGTTGTCCCCTCTAATTGTAAAGGTGGGTCATTAGCACCCCAGTGTGGTTACTTGAGCCTACATGTGTAACTAGAGCCTACATGATTAACTCGATCCTACATGTCGTATGAGTTAATTGAAGTGAACAGATGAATATAAATAGAGGTGTATCTCTCCTCATTGGAGACACACACACTCACTTGAGTAGCGCACTTGTGGAGGAGAGAAGTAGTTGGAGAAGGAGGAGGATCAGGTTTTTGATCTCCTTGCCGGTTTTATCTTTTACCTTTTTGGGGCATCTATATTGAGGAAGCTTTTGCTGGGTTTTTCCCTTAAGGGTTTTCCCAAGATAAATCTGTGTTGTTCTTGTGATGTTGTTTCTTTCAGTGATCCTGTGTATATGCTTTTCTTATGAAAATGAAATGAAATAGTGATGTATTAGCTAAGCATATGAAAAATTAACATGGTATCAGAGCTAACCTGAACATGAGAGCTTTCATAAGGAAAAACAGCCCTCTCTCTCTCCCCAGAAGAAATTAGGGCTTCTTGCAGAAGAAGATTTTTTTAGTGAGCCTAGCATAGGATTTCTCTCCTCATGTAAGTCAAATTTTAGAGACCTGGATCAATATTTTTGGTTGGGTGAAACTCTAGGAAAGTCAAACCCTAGTTCGACCCTAAGCCAAAAAACCCTAAATACTAAAACTGCTAAGTTTTGGTACATTCTCTATATACCACGATTGGCGAAGGTTCAGGAGCTAAAAATTGTAGAGGCCGAAGATAAAATCCTGATGTACATTTTTTCCAAAATCCAGCTACAGATTCGATATATTCTGGGATATATGATCCCTCCAAGTTATGGTTCCAGCCTCTTCCAGAATTCGTCCCTAAACAGGACACCTGGAGAAAATTACTATAGCTTGGGATACCTAGGTCCAAATGGAATTCCTGAAGATGTTCTATAAAAATCACATACTGTACTTTCTATGGTATGAATATTAGACTCAGAAGATGAACCATTGACATGTGGCATTCCATACAACTTCACTGTTCTGAACAGTCCTGTAATAGGTCACCCTGGGAAAATGATCATAAATCCCAATTGGTGAAACCAATTCTGAAAACATATGGTGTTGGATTAGGAACATGTGAGGTTACCTCAGTGCAAAATTTCAGACATAAAGAAGCCGTAATTTCAGAGATATCATAGAAACAGTGAGAGGCATTTTTGCAGAAGAAATTGGAAAACTAGGGCTTCCTGTTCCAGGAGCTTCCCTCCACTATTTTCAGAAAAAGAGTACATTGGACAGCTCCATTTGAAGAGATATATATTTCTATCCAATCATATCTGAAATATTCCAAGTTTTAAAAAATAGGGTTTCTCTGACAAGCCCTAGATCAGCCAGCTCTAGAAGTAGGACGGACACCTCAAATCGGTAAGATCTGATCTTTTGCTATTTTCATTTGAGGTTCTCATTTCAAAGTGATATATCACATTAGTTGACAACTTCCAAGCATGGAAGTATTTGATCTCTCTGAAGAAAATGAATTGGACACCTACATGAGTAGAGAGGTTCCAGTTCCATATGAAGATGAGGCTCAAATCCTTACACAAGAATAACTTGATCAAGGCCAAGAAGATCATTGTTGATTCAATCACGAATCAAATTATACCACAAGTGTCTTCCCTAAAGAAACCGAAGATGTTTGATTCCTTGATCAAGCTATTTGAAGATAAGAACTTAAATTAGAAGATGGCTTTGAGAAAATAGTTGAAGAATGTGAAGATCTAGAATGCAGAACAACTTGAAGCGGTAGAAGAAGAATGTATGCCAGAAGTAAGTGATTACTTTCAGTTAGACTAATAAGAAGAGAAGAAGAAGATGGGAGCAATTGAAGATCAAGCTCTCACCATTCAAAGAAGATCTCTCAAGCGATGAGGAATATGAAAAACTCAATTCTTGAAGAACCTCTTATTCACCTTATCATTTGAATAAGAAATGATGATTTCATGAATGAAGAAGATGATAAAGCAGAATGATGAATATAGAGTCTACCCACGAAACAAATAAAAGATAAGTATTCAGTTGCCATTTCATGATATTGTTTTGTTATACATTTGATTATGCATGATGGATTGTTTACATTAATACTACTAGTATGCATGTGATGGGTAAGTAGCTCATGGCGCTATACAACTCTCCAGTGCTACTTAT
The DNA here is from genome assembly GCA_001517045.1 of Pseudotsuga menziesii. Classification (NCBI taxonomy): domain Eukaryota; kingdom Viridiplantae; phylum Streptophyta; class Pinopsida; order Pinales; family Pinaceae; genus Pseudotsuga; species Pseudotsuga menziesii. Next base: position 428,400 of record LPNX011146046.1, on the reverse strand, counting down.
CAAACCCCTTTGTTGACATATTAGATTAGTGCACAATCTTAATGATGTCATGGTAGAGATGGAAGGCATCTAGAAAGTTTCTGTGAGATATGGATGAATGTTGTATTGGCTAAATAGTTGCATGATGCATAACCATTTGTCGTTATATAGTTCTAACCATGCAACTGGTGCATTTGAATTGTAGGAAAGGTCCTGTACAACCTCCTACAAGAAAAGAAGGACAAGACTTGTTCCAAAGAACAAGTGATGACAATCCAATAAACATGAATCTGAAGCTTCTAGGGTTAGAAACACCATGACGGAAGAAAGAGCTTCAGAAAGCGGTAGATCCACCTCAAAGGATGAAGACCACCATGGGTATGAGAGATGACTCAGGATGAAAAAAATAATGCTTTAAAAGAAACTATGATCAAAGAATAATAGTTGATTATGGGGAACGATGTATACAATATGATTTCGAGACATAAACGGAAGTACATAGTATCCTCCATATGGATCTACAAGAACAAGTGTACAAAGAAAGGTTCATGATTTTCCTCAGAAAGAATAAATTATGACATGACATAATCTATTGACCAGTATATATTAAGCATAGAACCACCTGTATAGAATGAAGAAGGAAGATAATACTCCACTTCAGGGGGAGTGACTATAGAATATATCTGAGTTCGACACGGTATGACATGATGGACAGCTTCTTGATGGATCGAGACTTTACCAAGAGTAAAGTGGGTTCCAACCTTCAAAGTTGAATGCAGAAGACTAGGATATGTTGATGATCTGGAAAGATGAACTCATGATGAAAGAATACTAGAATGATGTATGGGATATAGTTCCCAAACCAGAAGGAAGGAGTATTGTATCCTCCAAATGGATATACAAAATAGAGCATGCAGCTGACTGAAGTATCGAGAAGTATAAAGCAATATTTGTGGCCAGAGGTTTCTTTCAGAAAGAGGGAATTAATTCTGAAGAGACACTTACTCCAGGAAGTAAGGTACACTTCCTTCAGAACTATCATGGTAGTTTCTTCCATGGTGAAGTAAAGACAAGCCTTCCTTAATGGTATGACTGAGAAAGAGTATTTTCATCGAATAGTCACGAGGATTTGAAGTTGAAGACAGATGGAATCACGTATGGAAGTTGGAGAAGGCCCTCTATGGCCTGAAGCAAGCTTCCATAGCTTGGTATGGAAGAATAGATAGTTTCTTGTCAAGCATGGAATTTACCAAGAGTAAAGCTGATCCTAACCTTTATCTCAAGGTTGTAGAAGATGAACTTGTCATCCTATTATTATATGTGGATGACTTATCCTTGATAGGAAATGAGAAACAGGTCATGGAAAGAAAGAAGAAACTGGCAGAAGAATTTGAGATGAAAGAACTTGGGTTAATGCATTATTTCCTAGGTCTAGAAGTATGGCAAAGTTCAGAAGAAATCTTTCTCAACTAGGGAAAGTATGCGGTAGAGATATTGAAGAGATTCAGTATGTTGGAATGCAAAGTCATGGCCACACCCATGGACTCCAACATGAAGTTGTTAGCTGATGACGCATCAGAGTTAGTGGATATGACTCATTACAGATAGATCATTGAGTCATTGATGTACTTAAAAAATACCATACTAGACATTTGTTTTGCTTTGAACACCTTAAGTCAATATCTTGTTCAACCAAGACGGGTTCACCTAGTAACTACAAAACATGTGATGAGATATCTTAAAGGGACTATAGAATTTGGTTTATATTATGATGGTAGACATGAGTATAGATTGTATGGCTACACAGATGTAGATTGGGCTGGAAGTATCTTAGATAGGAAAAACACATTAGGTAGATGCTTTTGTTTGGGGTCTGCTATGAGTTCGGGTTTAGCAGGAAACAGTCCAATGTTTCTCGTAGCATGGCTGAAGCAAGATACATAGAAGATTGCTCTAATAAGTTGTGAAGCCATATGGCTTTGGAAGCTAATATCAGGTCTCTTTGAACTAAAGATGGATACTGCAATGATTCTATGTGATAACAGGAGTTGTGATGACAGAGAACCCTGTGTTCCGTCGTAACACATAGAAATCTAGTATTTCTACATACGAGATAAGATGCAGATGATGATGTTTAAGTATTTACATACTATAGATGCAGATGATGGTGATTCCGTATTTCTATACTGAATATACAGATGATGATGTTTCAGTATTCCCATACTGAAGATATAGATGATGTTTCAGTATTTACATACTGTAGATGCGGATGATGGTGATTCCGTATTTCTATACTGAATATAGAGATGATGATGCTTTCAGTATTGTATACTGAAGATATAGATGATGATGCTTTCAGTATTCACATAATGGAGATACAGATGGTGATAGTTCAGTATTCACATACTGAAGATGTAGATGATGATGGTTTGGTTGCTGATGTGCTAACGAAGCCTCTGTCTTGAGTAAAGTTCGAACACTTTCGAGACAAGATTGGTGAGGTTCGGAAGAAACTTCCTCGAAAGGGGGAGTAGTGATGTTGCAGTGGGATTGTATCATCCCTGGGCATCTGCCCTAAAGTGATTTGGTGACCTCGGTCCTCAAGAATGAAGAGGGATTGTATCATCCTGGGACATCTGTCCAAAAGTGATCCGATGACCTCGGTCCTCGAGAATGAAGAGGGATTGTATCATCTTGGGACATCTGTCCAAAATAGATCCGGTGACTTCAGTCTTTGTGAATGTGGTGGGATTGCATCATCCTTGAACTTCAGTTCAAAATGTATCCAGAGGTCTCGGCCCCCGTGAATGTGGTGGGATTGCATGATCCTTGAACTTCGGTTCAAAATGTATCCGGAGGTCTCGGCCCCCGTGAATGTGGTAGGATTGCATAATCCTTGAACCTTGGTTCAAAATGTATCCATAGGTTTCTGCCCCCGTGAAAGTGGTGGATTGCATCATCCCTGAACCTCGTTTCAAAATGTATCTGGAGGTCTCGGCCCCCGTGAAAGTGGTGGATTGCATCATCCCTGAACCTCGGTTCAAAATGTATCTGGAGGTCTTGGCCCCCGTGAAAGTTGTAGGATTGCATCATCCCTGAACCTCGGTTCAAAATGTATTCGGAGATCTCGGTCCCCATGAATGTGGTAGGATTGTATCATCCCTAAACTTCGGTTCATAATGGATTTGGTGACTTCGGTACTCAAGAACATGTGTTGATCCCGTAATTCCTAGAGGAAGGATTTCCTGAGTTCCACATATGTGTTGATCCCATAATTCTGAAAGGAAGGATCGTTAGTAACTTCGTAAAGACCTAAATCCCATAATTCCAAAAGGAAGGATCATTGAATTGATCCCGTAATTCCAATAGGAAGGATTGTCTGAGTTCCACAAATGTGTTGATCCTGTAATTCCAATAGGAAGGATTGTCTAAGTTCCACATCTGTGTTGATCCCGTAATTCCGAAAGGAAGGATCGTTAGTAACTCCATAAAGACCTAAATCCCATAATTCTAAAAGGAAGGATCATTGAATTGATCCCATAATTCTGAAAGGAAGGATCATTGAATTGATCCCATAATTCCAATAGGAAGGATTGTCTGAGTTCCACAAATGTGTTGATCTCATAATTCCAATAGGAAGGATTGTCTGAGTTCCACAAATGTGTTGATCCCGTAATTTTGAAAGGAAGGATTGTTAGTAACTCCATAAAGACCTAAATCTCGTAATTCCGAAAGGAAGGATCATTAGTAACTCCATAAAGACCTAAATCCCATAATTCCGAAAGGAAGGATCATTGGTAACTCCGTAAAGACCTAAATCCCGTAATTCTGAAAGGAAGGATCATTGGTAACTCCGTAAAGACCTAAATCCCGTAATTCTGAAAGGAAGGATCATGTTGATGTTTTGATGATGTTGATTTTTTTATGATGATGATGATGTACTGATCGAAATATCAGAGTATGATGATGATGATATTTTGATGTTTTCATGATGATGATGTTTTCATGATGATGATGTTTTTATGATGATGATGATGTACTGATCGAAAGATCAGTGTATGATGATGATGATGTACTGATCGAAAGATCAGAGTATGATGATGATGATATTTTGATGTTTTCATGATGATGATGTTTTTATGATGATGATGATGTACTGATCGAAAGATCAGTGTATGATGATGATGATGTACTGATCGAAAGATCAGAGTATGATGATGATTATGATGTATTGATCAAAAGATAAGAGTGTGATGATGATGATGTACTGATCAAAAGATCAGAGCATGATGATGATGTACTGATCGAAAGATCAGAGTATGATGATGATGATGTACTGATCAAAAGATCAGAGCATGATGATGATGTACTGATCGAAAGATCAGAGTATGATGATGATGATGTACTGATCAGAGTATGACGATGATGATGTACTGATCAAAATATCAGAGTATGATGATGATAACATACTGATCAAATGATCAGTATGTGATGATGACGACGTATTGATCAAAAGATCAGAATATCATGATGATGATGCTGTTTGAGAATTGAAGTATGATTATGGTGCTGATCATGATGTTACCGATCAGGTTGCTGATCGAAAGAACAAAATGCTGAAGAAGTTGTTGCTGATCAAAAGATCAAAGTACTGAAGATGTTGCTGATTGAAATGTTGAAGATGTTGTTGCTGATCAAAAGATCAAAGTGCTGAAGATGTTGCTGATCGAAATGTTTAAGATGTTGTTGCTGATCGAAAGATCAAAGTGCTGAAGATGTTGCTGATCAAAATGCTGAAGATATTGTTGCTGATCGAAAGGTCAAAGTGCTGAAGATGTTGCTGCTGATTGAAAGGTCTAAGTGCTGAAGATGTTGCTGTTCGAAAGGTCAAAGTGCTGAAAATGTTGCTGAAGATGTTTCCGAAGGTGTTGCTGATCAAAAGGTCAAAGTGTTGAAGATGTTGCTGATCAAAAGGTCAAAAGATGTCGATGCTGATCAAAGAGTTGTTGTCGTTGAAAATTGAAGACGAAGACTATATGATGTTGAAAAGCTTCCAATGATTTATAGATGTGTTACCCTAATGATGTTGATGATGTCCTCTCCTACTATTTTTGTTGTTGTTGTAGAATACTCTTCCCATTAAGGAGGAGTGTTGAAATATTGTAACTTCGAAGAATATTCTATATGTATCTTTTGTGGTCCCCGATGGTCCTACCGGGAGAACCACTTGTATTATATTGTACCCTGATGCTTCTAATCAAAAGAACTAATAAGAGTCATGAGGTTGTCCCCTCTAATTGTAAAGGTGGGTCATTAGCACCCTAGTGTGGTTACTTGAGCCTACATGTGTAACTCGAGCCTACATGTCGGATGAGTTAATTGAAGTGAACAGATGAATATAAATAGAGGTGTAGCTCTCCTCATTGGAGACACACACACTCACTTGAGTAGAACACTTGTGGAGGAGAGAGGTAGCTGGAGAAGGAGGAGGATCAGGTTTTTGATCTCCTTGCTGGTTTTATCTTTTACCTTTTTGGGGCATCTATATTGATGAATATTTTGCTGGGTTTTTCCCTTTATGGTTTTCCCAGGATAAATCTGTGTTGTTCTTGTGATGTTGTTTCTTTCAGTGATCCTATGTATATGCTTTTGTTATGAAAATGAAATGAAATAATGATGTCTTAGCTAAGCATATGAAAACTTAACAAATACACTCGAAGAAAATAAGAAGGGACTATCATCCTCCTAAAGGTAATCATTGTCACCATAAAAATAACTTTAGAAGATCTCAACTCAGATGTTTCACTTGTGATGAGATAGGACACTATGCCAGAAATTGTCCTAGAAACAAAAGTAACTCTCACAAGAAGAAGGACAAAAGAAAAAATCATGCTCACAATGCAGAGGATGATGATCCTCTCAGGAAAAGATTCAAACAAGAAAGTGAAGATTCTTCAAGTGATGAAGAGTATGTTCTGATTTATGCCCTCATGGGAACTGTCACACATGGAAGAAATGATTGGATTATAGACAGTGGGGCTTCCAAGAATATGGTGAGATTCAAAGAATCCTTTGTTAAACTATCTGAACATGAGTCACCTCACAAGGTGAAACTTGGGGATGATTACCAGTATCCAATAAAAGATAGTGGTGAATCCTCCTATAAGCTAGACTCTGGAAAGTCTATGAATATGAAGGAGGTCTTGTTTGTACCATGACTAAAGAAGAATCTCCTATCCATATCTACATTGGATGCAAAAGGCATGAGTGTTTCATTTGTAGATGGACAAGTCCTTATGTGGCCAAAGGGAAATACTATAGATGATGCAGTAGTGATTGGAGAGAAAGGAGGACTATACAAATTGAAGGGCCAACCAGAACAAGCCTTGGTCCATGAATTAGTAGAGCCAAATGAACTTTGGCATAGAAGGCGTGCACATGTGCACTATAGAGCACTACCGCTTGCAAGAAAATTTGTTGAAGTTCTTCTAGAAATACAAGCAAAACATGACTGTGTCTTCAAAGGATGTGTGAAAGGAAAGAACACAAAGAAGACATTTCCAAGTAGTAAGAGCAAAGCAAAAGGAATCTTGGAAATCATCCACTCCCATGTATGTGATCCGATGTCATCTAGTTCATTGAGTGGGTATGTGTACTATGTTTCTTTCATTGATGATTATTCTAGGAAGACATGGATATACTTCTTGAAAAACAAAGATGAAGTATTCAACAAGTTTAAAGAGTTCAAACCTTGATCAATAATCACACAGAAAATAAAATCAATACCTTTCGATCAGACAATGGCGGAGAATTCACATCAAATGAATTCAAAGAATTATGCAAAGATTCAAGGATTAAGAGGGAGTTGACCACTACATACAATATACAATAGAATGGGGTTGCTGAAAGGAAGAATAAAATGATTATGGAAGCTAAAAGGGAAATGCTTCATGATCAAGATCTTCCCATGCATCTATGGGCAGAAGTTGCTAGGACAGCTGTGTATGTACAGAACCGTACTCCACACAAAGTACTCAAGAACAAGACACATGAAGAAGTATTTTTCAACAAGAAACCAGAGGTCATCCATCTTAGAATATTTGGTTGTCCGATGTACATACACATTCCAAAAGAAAAGAGGACAAAGTTAGATCCTTCAGGAAAGAAGGGTATATTTGTGGGATATAGTGAAAGCTCGAAGGCTTACAGAATATACTTCCCAGGATTCAAGAATATCGACATCAGCAGAGATGTAACATTTGATGAAGATTCAGCTTACAACAAATATAGAAAGAAACCTATTGAAGACCCTGAAGAAGAAGAAACACCCAGAATTCAAGATACATTTATGAACGATGCAACTCAAGAAGAAGATCAAGAAATAGAAGAACCCCAGGAACCTGTAGATCCACCACAGGAAAATAATACTCATAAGAGGAAACCTGCATGGGTATGAGAGGTTATCCAAGGTGTAAAAATATATGAGGCTCAAGAAGAAATGCATAGAGAGAGGAGAATAACTAGGTCCTACTCTAGTTATGTAGCCCTATTATGTGACATCATTGTTAAAGAACCTTCCCACTACGAAGAAGGGGCAGAGAAGAAATCATTGAAGGATGCTATGATCGAGGAGTATTAGTCGATCATGAAGAATGATGTTTGGGATGTTGTCCCAAGACCATGGGGAATTTGGTTGTGACTTCCAAGTGGATCTACAAGATCAAGCATGTTGCAGATGGCAGCATAGAGAAATATAAAACAAGGTTTGTGGCTTCTCCCATAAATAAGGAATAGATTATGTTGTAAGGGATTATGCACCTAATAATCGTAGGTCGGGGGTTACCAACATACTCAAACACTTGCAGACAATTGACTTCTAAAGTGCAGAATAGGAAATAGGAGGGTTAGAAGAACTTACTTGTTAAACGAAGTTCGATCCTTGCTATTCCTCTTCCAATCTGCTCCACTTCCAAAGTCTTCAAGGCTCACTCCTCTTTCACCTGTTCAGAGACAATCTTCCAGATACAGAGTGATTCATATTTATATATATATTAGCAGGTTAGATAAATCAAATATGAAATACTGAAGCATAAACAATTATCAAACCAAGATATATGAGACACATGTGGAAGAAGTAATCTCTTTATTATCAATAATGAGAAAGTTCAGAGTACAACCAAACGTCTGAGACAAGGACTCCTCTGTCACCAAAGGATTCTGAGTTTCACTGCTCCAAAGACTTCTGTGAACAATCCACTAGCATAACTTTGCTCTCCAAGTATATCCTCCTACACCCTCCCCAAGGCCTGTATTTATATGGGTGAAATAAGGCAGTTCTCAAAGGTTGGGGAAGTTGTAGTAGTTAGGAGAATTAAGTAAAATAATTTAACTAATCTCCCATTAGTGCGTGTTTTTATGTTTTCATGTTAAGAGGCACATTCGTGGGTATGTAGTAGAGCAACCCGCGAATGACTCGTGACTCTGTATAAGTGCAACCCGCGAATACATGGATTCACGACTTGCTGTAAGGGAGACTCGCAAATGATGCGCGAGTTGTCTATAAAGAGAGTCGTGAATACATCCTAACATGGCAAAAATGGCAAAGTAACTAGCTGGATGAAGGTAGAATGTATTTCATAACAAGCCAAGCTATAGTGTTATGGGAAAAACTCTATCCATAAGCGTCCTTTTGTGTGCCGACATGAGGGATATCAGTACTCGGATGGAGAGGTGCCACTCAGGTGAATAACAGATGCCCCATAATGTGTGAGGTCAGAGGGGAACGATGGCCGAAATACATTATAATCTTTAACTCTGGAGAAACTCAGAAACTCAGAAATCCAATGGAGCAGAGAGAGTACCTGAAACAAATACATAATAATGTCATATACAAAGTGACATTTGAGGATGCTATGTTCAATTTACTGGAACAGTAGCTCCTTTACAATATTTGATTACATCATATGATACGGGTAGAAACCACATATATTACAAAGGTGGATCGAAGCCACAATACAATAATGATGAGTCTTCAAAGATCTGGGAGCTGGATATCAAAATAGAACATGGTCTTGTGCAACTTAGTCCAAAATGAGGGACTAAGGTCTTCATAAATGACCCCAAAGAACCAGTACAATCCAAGCCATGTGAATAAGGGTAAGCTGAAGTCGAACATGGAGAGGATTCAACAATTTGTCAACCAATAAGTGATAATTGAAAACTGAAGCAAAGGAGTTCACCAATGATGAAAGTGAATCCAAAGGTACGATCGTCAAAACTCTAGGTCTTCGTCATCAGGAGGTGCTGAAATGGAACCATACGGTGATAAGGAAGGCAATGGGTCCTCCAACGGATCACAAGAGTGACTAGGGACTAGGTAAAATAAGGGACACACAAGTAAATAGAGAACAGATATAACAGTGATGGGATCAGGTGATAGGTCAGACATTGAGTATAGTCCTTGAACAGTGAGCACAACACAGAGATGACCCAAGGCAGCATACAACGGATAGATATAACAACTAGACTTATCTGTCATGTAGTAGACATGATCCTATTCCCCAGGTATAATGGACAAGAGGAGGAGTAAAAACTCAAAGTGATAGTTGAACACAAGTGTATACTGAAACATGGATATCGAAAAGTAAAGAGTGCTATGTTCAAGGATGACATGTTGCCATTACTGAAAACAAGAGAAAACTTCTTCCTTACCTTCCCTATTAAGTTTTAACGAGTCCAGGAAAGTAAACTCAGGTCCCTCTTCATTTTTTAACAAGCTTGAAGAGATGGGAAAATAATGCTTGATACACTGATCCATGGATTTAATGAGCCCGGACTAGTACATGCTCATGCAG
>LPNX011146046.1:351167-408423 GCA_001517045.1 Pseudotsuga menziesii | reverse complement strand
GTATATTTTATAAAATGTGTGTGAGATGCTAGTCCAAAATATAATTAGCATATGCATCAGTTAATGAATTTTGGTTTCGTGGAATGTGATTGAAAGTAAGAACTTCAAAATGTCTTTCCAATAAACGAATTTGCATGAACTGACGTAACAATGTAGGATTACGTACCTGATAAGCTCGATTGAGCTGGGAAACAACCAACTGAGAATCCAAACAGACTTCAAGCTGGGTGATGCCTCGTGACAAAGCATCCCATAGGAGCTCAATTACAGCCCTATACTCAGCAACATTATTAGAAGCAGGACCCAAACAAGCACCTCCCGTGGCAACAAGCTGTCCTAAGGGGGAATAGATAACCCATGCTGCCGAAGCCAGGTTACAAGTGTGACGGCTGGCACCATCAGCGAAACCTACATACATCTCAGAAGACATCTGCAACAACTAGCAGATAGTGTAAAAAATGAAACTGACAACCTAATGTACATAAAAATACATACACTGATATACAAGAAAAAGTGCTAAGCCTAAGCGTAGTACTTCTTCAGGTAGAGCCCATTTCTAGGCTCAGGCAGCTTATTCCCATCATAATCCACTAATTCATATGCGCCTTTACTCAAAAATTTAGACATGACATAGGTCCTAACCACATGGCCTTGAATTTTCTTGCCCCAGAGACTCTTTATCTTGGTCCTAGAGCAAGACAAGTTCCCCTTCAGAGAAAACCCTAGGTTTGACCATTTTATCATATTGAGATTTAACCCTATTTTTATGAGCCTGATTTGCAGTCAACGCATCTCTACGTTGTTCATCAAGGTGTTCTAAATGGAGCAACCATTCCTCAAGCTCAGTCGTGTCAGGTAGCACATGAATAGCTATCTTCAAAGATGGGATTTCGCATTCAATCGGCGTAATAGCTTCCACCCCGTGAACGAGTTGGAAGGGGGAAAAACCCGTAGAAGTCTTTACATTGGTTCGATAAGCCCAAAGAGAAGGATATAACATGATGTTCCAATTCGAGCGGGCTGCATCAATAGTACGTTTAAGGATAGTTTTTAAAGTCTTGTTTACAGCCTCAACCTGACCATTTGCTTGCGGATAATATGGAGAAGAATGTTCTTGTCGAAATCCAAGCATGGTGTTTAGTTCTGTCATCATGTTATTTTGAAAATGACTGCCATGGTCAGTGACAATCACTTTGGGAATACCAAACCTAGCAATAATCTGATTAAACATGAAGAAAGCTGTTGTTTCCCCATTGTCTTTGAAAGTAGGCATTGCCTCTGCCCATTTTGTGAAATAGTCAATAGCGACAATGATGTATTTATGCCCCCCAGCTGAGGCTGGGTTGCATGTCATATAATCGATCCCCCATTTCATGAAGGGGCCTACCGAGACAACAAGAAACAAGGGAGTAGGATGTGACCGCATTTTTCTGGTGTAAAGCTGACACGGATGACAGCGTTTGACTGCTTCCACACAATCTTTAAAGATGGTGGGCCAGAAATACCCGGCACGTAATATCTTCTAGGCCATTGCTAACCCAGATAAATGACCCCCACATGCTCCACTATGGGAATCATTTAGGACAATCTCCGCTTCCTCATGAGTAAGGAAGTGACGCAAGACGGAATCTACCCCTCGTCGATATAATGTATCTCCTATAATGAGGTAGTTTTTAGCATGAAGGCGTAACTTGCGTCAGTCTTCCCTAGAGTAAGCGGCAGGATACTTCAAAGTCTGGAGATATATAAGAATATATCCGTACCAAGGATCAGAGGTGGATATGAGGAAGATGTGCTCATCTGGGAATGAGTCATCCTCAATCGCTACATCTTCTTCCGTAGGAAATTCTGCTATAAGCTCAACAAAAACTAAGGAATTTTTGGATTTAGCGGATTGGAAAACCAAGTCAAACTCTTGGAGGATGACTATCCACTTATTGAATTTTCCCCCAACAATCCGTCGGGATAAAACATATTGGAAAGGGTTTACATCCACCACTACAGTAGTGGTCCTCAGTAAGATGTAGTGCCGTAACCTCTGTACAGCATAAATAGCTGCTAAGGATAACTTCTCGACGTGGGAGTACTTAAGCTCAGGCCCAACCAGAGCACGGCTAAGATAATAAACAACATGCTCAACGAGCTTGTTGTCCTCCTGAACTAGCACTACCCCAATGGTAGACTCCGACGCGGCCAGATATAATATAAAATCCCTAGAATAATCTGGTGGGCATAATAAAGGAGCCGACAACAAGGATTTTTTCAATACCTCGAACGCGAGTTGTGCAGTTTCATCCCATACAAATGGGGTGTCCTGTTTAAGCAGGCACATGAAACCTTTAGTGATCTTGGCATAATTAACAATAAAACGTCGAAGGAATTTATACTTTCCTTGTAGACTCTGAAGTTGCCTAAGAGAACGAGGAGGAGGAAGATTTACAATGGCCTCAACTTTTAAAGGATCCACCTGAATGCCCCTACTAGAGACAATGAATCCAAGAAATATTGCTGACTCGACGTAGAAAACACACTTGTGGGGATTCAAGCGAATTTTATAGTATCTGCATCTCTCAAAAATCAACCGTAAATGATCTGGATGCTGGATCCTCTTGTGAGAATGAGCGGGCAGATCATCAAGGTAAGGTTTAACAATGGCTTTTATGTCGTGAAAAGCAAAGCTCATGGCTCGTTGAAAGGTTGCCCCTGCATTTTTCAATCCAAAGGGCATTTTTCTATACGCAAATGTACCCCAAGGGCAAATAAAAGCAGTTTTATGCTAGTCTTTCGGTTTGATTTGGATTTGATTGTAGCCGGAGAAACCATCCATAAACGAGAATACCTCACTACCCGCACATGCATCTATGATCTGATCAATAAATGGTGTGGGGTAGTTGTCCTTAGGACAGGCTTTGTTAAGGTCTCGAAAGTCCGTACAAACGCGAATAGTCCCTTTCTTTTTATCAACAGGAACTGGGTTGGACACCCATTCAGTCAAAGCTATGGGATATATAAAACCTGCTTTCAACAGCTTTTCAACCTCTACCTTCACAGCCACCGCTTTACGCGGGTTCACGGGGCGTAATTTTTGCCGAACTAGCTTGGCATCAGGATAGGTTGGGATCTCATGTTGAACAATAGATGGATCAATTCCTGGCATCTCCTCATATGACCAGGCAAAGATATCACGAAATTCCTTGAAAAGGGCAGTATAAATGGCAATCTCCTCCAGAGAGCAGTTTGCACCTATATAGATATTTTCCACGACATCTGGTTTTACAGAGATGTTGATCGGTGTAGTGGCGGAAATGTTTTCCATATTCCCCTCGGCAAACACTCCTTCCCTAGGTAAAGGGTTGACAGGTGTATCAACATCATCCAACAGTCTCACATGAAACTCTTGGTTTTCTATCTTGCTTAGCTCTGGAAGGAAATAAGATCGGTGATGAAGATCCTCACATATCTTATCACGTGCACACATAGCTTCCAGAATAGCTTCATCGGAAGGTAAAACGGTGTCTAAGCAATCTATGGAATGTAAAGAGTTTTCCGCCCATGTGGGCATGTAGACTTCTTCCAGATCATCCGAGACTGTAAGAGGATCTAGAATGGGATCAATAGTGGTTTGGGTAATAGCTTGATATGCCACTTCCACTGTAGATAAGGGCACTTCTGGTTCTTGAGGGGTTGGGAGAACCCAAGGATCAGTCCTATCGACCACCGAATCAATGGACTTCCCTACAGTAGTAGAACTGATACAAAGGACTAGAGCTGGAATATTGAATGTGTCCATCAATGATGCGTACATTCCAGCCCCCAAGCTCTGTGCAGCAGGTTTTACTTCATCAACCAATGGCACAGTGGAATCTTTAGACTCTAAGCGGCCTTTTCGGGTAAAATCAAGTTGGTCAATAGTGACCACCTTTCCCTCATGTGGAAAAACCACGACACGAAATACAGCTGATGCAACATCAGACATTGCATAAGTCCAATTCCTACCCAAAAGCAAATTGTAGTCCAAGGGAGCATCAATCACTTCAACTTCAACAGAAACTGCTTTTCCATCCAACTTAATCTCAAAAGCCTGCAGGATACCATGTGGACGGAAAGACCTTCCATCAAAAGCAGTAAGTAAAGTGGTTGGTGGGACCAGCTTTGGGGATCCAAGAGCTTTCCAATAGGCCAGGGAGATAACACATGTAGAGGCTCCCTCATCAACAACTGCTTGTCCAATGGTCTTACCACCATGGACAACATCTATCGATAGAGCTACATGGTAAGGGAGGCGAATTTTAACATCAGATAGATGAAATTTTTCCGTGAGACTCGAAGAGTCCATGCTACCTAAAGCTGCTAAGAGGGCATCCCGCTGAGCGGGACAACTCTGTAGCACCTCCAAAGCTGACATTGCACAAGGAGTCTGAGCCAAGTCTTCAACCACTGAGTAGTTAGAAGCGGCTCTGGCATTTGGGTTATGCAAGGTCTTCTTAAATACACCTTTGGGTATCTTTGGCATTATTTTCGCAGGTTTCTCTATAGTGAGAGGGTTGGAAGGTTCAACTACAGATTTACCCTTCTCATCGGTCTCTTTCTCATAGTTTTTGTTCCTGGTTTGTAACAAAGTTGAGGATCTAACCATGTTGATATAATTGGGGTCAGAGGCAGTTTGAGTGCCCCCCGCTACGGTAGAAGCTGAAACAAAATTCTGCCCTTGGGGAAACGGATCCTTCAGGACAGCCGGTGGTTGAGCTTGGAGTAGCTTCTGAGCTTGTTCCATGAGGGGACAAAGATGAGTAAGGTGGTCCCCTTGGCACAACTTACAAGGGAACTTGACTTTCTTCTTTTCCTTTTTTCCCCCATCAGCATTGTTTGCGGGCTTTGGCTTGTTTTGATTTTGGTTTCCCTCTCCCTTTTTACCTTTCTTCTTCTTCCCGGTGGGCTGCTGATTGCCCTTCGAAGAGGTTTTTGCAAAAACATTTGCATTTTGGGGGGAGGGGGCAGCCTTTGCTGCCTCTGCCGTAGACTGTTTGACAGACAATTGGTGAAGTTGTTTTGTCAAAGACTCTACAGTGGGAGATTTTACGGACCCAACCACACCATCGGCATGGGGTCCAGGCTTTGGTTTCTCAGCCTCATGTGAAGGCCTTGGTGCCTCAGGGATGATTTCATATAGAATCCCAGACTGTGAATAAATCAAGTCCAACTGCTGGGCCCTGAGTATGGCTTCTTCTTCACTAGTCACTCATGATATGGAAACATCCTTAGATATATATGGCAACAATGATTTAAGGAACCACTCTAATAGAAACTCGGGAGGGATGGTGGATTTGATAAGACTCTTTCGCCTCCTCCACTCTTGGATATGATCCGAGATGTGGGTTGCCTTGTTTTGTCTGAAAGTAGACAACAAGTCCGTTCCGAAATCGTAACGGACTGGAAGCTGAAAGTGACTGAGGAAAGCACTAGCTAGGTCCCAAAAACTACTAAAAGTAGTAGAATGCAGCTCTATGTACCATTTTGCCGCAGTGCCAGTCAAGGTCCTCTGGAACAGCCTCAATCTCACCAAATCTTCATTCAATGAGTTGGAAGAACACCATAAATGGAAGGTGGTGGCATGAGCCCCAGGATCTTCACCAGCCTTACCTTCGAACTTAGGGATGTCCGAGGGCAGTTTGGTGGGAACAGGTGGCCACAAAGGGTCATGCCTCACCGGGTCATTCATCAATTTTGATAAGTCTAGCAAGTTCAAAGTTGCCAGAAAAGGAAGTTTGGGCCTAACCGGTGCACTAGATGTGCCAGCTTGGGGATTAGAGGGTCCAGCCCCCGAATGCCCATAGGTAAAGGTGGGGTTGCCCCCTGACACCGATTGTGAAGTGGGAAGGTTTCCCTGAAATGGATTCCATCTGTAGGCCACAGGATTTTGGGTGGGAGGTGCAGTGTAAGTGGTTCGGGCCATCCCCATAGAAGCTGGGGTCTGAAATACTGGAGCGGGTATCCCTCTGCTAAACAAAGAAAAGGGAGAGCTCGTGTATGGGACCGAAATAGGGGTTTGGAATCTTTTCCCATAAGAGGTGTTGCCCCCAAACTGCACTCCTACATATGAAGGAGATGGACCTACGTATGGACTGGATGGGGGGATGTGCCCCCCATTCCAAGGAAATCCTTGGACACAATCCAAGGATCCTACCGGACCACTCTGCGTAGTTTAAGGGAAGGAAGAAGGAATGGTAGGTATACTGGGGATCCCAGCAACCGTGTTACCAGAAATACCTCCTATGTTGGAGTGAACTGGTGGTTGAACCACCCGGCTCGCTGGAGTCAAAGTTGTAGAAGGCAAACTAGATCTAGGGGCACTAGCTAGGGGAGGTAGTACCCCTTCAACCGAAAGGGTTGAGGTAAACACAAAAGAACTCTCTTCCATAGAAGACATGACTCTACTCAAAGGGACACCTACCACTAGTGAACTAAAAGGTCTAACTTGGATGATCACAGGATCGTTAAGATCAGTCAAGGGGGTGTTGAAATTTCTTGCAAACTCGTCAGTCTGCAATTCTTCTATCTCGACTGTATCAAAATAAAAATGGTTAGCTATCAATTCCGGTTCACCAAGAACCTCACTTATTCCTACTAGTTCAAAAGAACCGTCTGTGTCTAATCTCTGCCTTTGGGGTAAAGGTGGAGGCTCCAATGCAGTGAGAGGAGGAAGGTTTCTCAACCTTATTGACCTTCTAACAAGTTGGTCCTCCAGAATTAAAAATTTGACTAATCACACCCTAAGGTCAACTAAACAAAAGCAAATCCATAGAGCATACACTAAAAAGATCCTAGAGTCTCAATCAATCAAACCAGGGCATAAAGATATGCTTTCCCAAAGAAAGCTGATGAACGATTACTTGGCATCCTTGAGGGGTTCTCAGGCACAAGCGGAGGAATCACCCACCACCCTCCTGCACTTTCCACAAGGGTTAACTTCCAAGCCCGTTCAAGGTGAACCAGAAATAACCTTCCGGTTTACCTAGGTATGAACCCTAAAAGACAAGAGACTAAAGGCTACCTTAACAATACCAGCTGTCTGGGGGGACAGTCGTCAGCCGAACTCGTACGCATGGGCAGGGTAGCTGAGCCCAAAACTCTGTCTAGGAAAGAATCCCCAGATGCGTAAAATTCCTGGGTTACGCTTTGACAAGGATTCGGAGGGTTATCCCCTCTGTACAAGCCTCCATGCGGCCTAGTGATTAACTCCCGTTTGAGAGGAGCTTCCCAGATACAGTGATAGAATCAAGCATTTGCCTAAAGAAAGGCCCACTACGTCTGAGTTTATAACTTGTGGGAAGTTTACACTCCCTAGCCCACAAGTCTAGCCTAAGCTAGTAGGTGAAAGGCCCCTAGAAATAAAACTTACTAGTAAATTTTAATTTATGCGTTTATTTTAAGGGTTGTTTCTTACTCAAGAGGAAATGGAAGTGATGTACTGTATGGTGTTTTGACACAGCAAGAAATAAATGAAATTAAGGTGCATTCAAAGCAAACTACTACTATAAAATAAACTTCTTTTCATTTTTTCAAATATGTATTGATGAACTAAAGCACTGATAAGAGAAACTAGGCCTATATTTTTGTAATTTTCTGAGATTATATTTTTAAAATGAAGCAAACACTACTTATGCAAAAAACACAATGCAAAAGACTAACTATGTTTTCTTTTCACTTTAAAAATTGCTCAAAAATCTACTATGCATCTACAATGCACTATGCTTGAGTAAACTTGAAACTTATGAACTGTATACAAACTACAAACTGAAGCAAACAGGCTGACAGAACCAACAGACCAGCAAGAGAAGCAAGCTAGGAACCCTAGCTTGGGTGCAAAAAATGACACAAAACCACTACAGACTTAAAAAGGAAAGTGCAAACCAGCAACTATCAGAAAGCATACTGGAAAAAATAGAGCCCAAGACCCTGATCACTGATCTGGACTAAGACACTTTAACCAAGAATGCAAACAGGCCAAAAGCTTCAGGATGCAAACAGTAAATAAACCAAGTAAAAAAAACTCAATGGCTTTCAAAAAGCACTAAGATGTGATCACCTGAGGCAATCAAACAAACTCTACAGCATTCTTAAAAAAAGTCTTCTCAGAAAAAAAGGACTATAGCAAGAAAAGAAACAAGCAAACTCTTCTTTAAAAATCCCAATTTTTAGGAGTACTCGCGCCTGTATAACAGTGCAACTCGCGAATGCTCGCGACTGTGCAGTAGAACAACCCGTGAATGCAAATTTATACTCGCGACTGTTCAGTAGAACAACCCGTGAATGGGTATAAATTTTTTCTCAAAATAAAAGAAAAAACCCTAAGACTTTCAAACGCTAAAGTAAGCAAGAGCCAGGATAAAAAACCACAACCAGACTCACAAGCAAAACTGGTCAAGATAACAGAAATGACCTACAACAGTCTAGGCTTCCCCAGCGGAGTCGCCAGTTCTGTTGTAAGGGATTATGCACCTAATAATCATAGGTCAGGGGTTACCAACATACTCAAACACTTGCAGACAATTGACTTCTAAAGTGCAGAATAGGAAATAGGAGGGTTAGAAGAACTTACTTGTTAAACGAAGTTCGATCCATGCTATTCCTCTTCCAATCTGCTCCACTTCCAAAGTCTTCAAGGCTCACTCCTCTTTCACCTGTTCAGATACAATCTTCCAGATGCAGAGTGATTCATATATATATATTAGCAGGTTAGATAAATCAAATATGAAATACTGAAGCATAAACAATTATCAAACCAAGATATATGAGACACATGTGGAAGAAGTAATCTCTTTATTATCAATAATGAGAAAGTTTAGAGTACAACCAAACGTCTAAGACAAGGACTCCTCTGTCACCAAAGGATTATGAGTTTCACTGCTCCAAAGGCTTCTGTGAACAATCCACCAGCATAACTTTGCTCTCCAAGTATATCCTCCTACACCCTCCCCAAGGCCTGTATTTATATGGGTGAAATAAGGCAGTTCTCGAAGGTTGGGGAAGTTGTAGCAGTTAGGAGAATTAAGTAAAATACTTTAACTAATCTCCCATTAGCGCATGTTTTTATGTTTTCATGTTAAGAGGCACATTCGTGGGTATGTAGTAGAGCAACCCGTGAATGACTCGCGACTCTGTATAAGCGCAACCCGCGAATACATGGATTCACGACTTGCTGTAAGGGAGACTCACGAATGATGCGTGAGTTGTCTATAAAGAGAGTCGCGAATACATCCTAACATGGAAAAAATGGCAAAGTAACTAGCTGGATGAAGGTAGAATGTATTTCATAACAAGCCAAGCTATAGTGTTATGGGAAAACCTCTATCCATAAGTGTCCTTTTCTGTGCCGACATGAGGGATATCAGTACTCGGACAGAGAGGTGCCACTCAGGTGAATAACAGATTATGAAGAAAATTGTGCACCTGTAGTTAGATACACTTCCATCAAATCAGTACTTTCTCTAGCTACAGTAATGAAATGGAAGATACACCAGATGGACATTAAGACTCCTTTCTTGAATGGTGTAGTGGAAGAGGAAGTGTATGTGGAGAATCCACTCAGTTTTGAGACACATGATAGGGAGACTCATGTGTGTAAATTGAAGAAATCCCTGTACAGTTTGAAATAGGCACCCAGGACATGGTATGGTAGAATTGACAGCTTCCTATCTAGTTTGGGATTTACCAAGAGTAAAGCAGATTCCAACTTCTACTACAAGGTTGAAGAAGGAAACCCATTGATACTCCTATTATATGTTGATGACTTGTTTATAATAGGTGAGGATGGGTTGATTGTTGATACGAATAGGAAGCTTTCTTTCGAGTTCAATATGAAGGACTTGGGTATGATGCACTACTTTCTAGGCATGGAGGTGTGGCAAAATGCAGATGGAATGTCCCTGGGACAAGGGAAGTATGCAGTAGAGATCTTGAAGACGTTCAGGATGTTTCACTGCAAGGACATGACCACACCTAGGCATCGAACCTGAATCTATTGAGTGATGATTCATCATATTCAGTTGATGCTATGATGTATCGTGAGATGATTGGGTCCTTGATGTACCTGATGAATACGACACCAAATATTTCATTTGCTATGAACACATTAAGCCAGTTCCTGACAATTCCCATACATGTTCACCTAATTGTTGCAAAGCATATTTTGAGGTAACTGAAGGGTATATCTGATTATGGGCTCAAGTATGAGGTGAATCAGAAGATTAACCTAGAGGGTTATGTGGATTCTGATTGGGCAGGAAGTGCCATTGATAGGAAGAGCGTTGTGGGGTACTGCTTCAGTATGGGATCAAGTGTCATCTCTTGGTTTACTATGAAGTAATCCTATGTGGCACTGAGTACAACTGAAGAAGAGTATGTTGCAGCTTGTTTGGCTAATTGTGAGGCAATGTGGATGAGGAAGCTACTATCTGATTTGTTTGATCTCCAGTTGGATGCTACTTGTGTATATTACTACAAACAAAGTTGTGTGAAGTTATCGGAGAACCCGGTGTTCCATGACAAGTCAAAGCATATAGAGATAAAATACCACTATA
Source organism: Pseudotsuga menziesii (assembly GCA_001517045.1). NCBI lineage: Eukaryota > Viridiplantae > Streptophyta > Pinopsida > Pinales > Pinaceae > Pseudotsuga > Pseudotsuga menziesii. The sequence goes on along the minus strand of LPNX011146046.1, from coordinate 397,843 downwards.
TCAGGGATATGGTGTAGGGGGGAGCAGTGAAGCTCCAATATGTTGTGACGGACGAACATATAGCTGATGTGTTGACTAAGCCATTAGCCAGAGTGAAGTTTGAGTACTTTTGGGAGAAGCTTGGTGTTCTCTAGATAGAGGTTCCTTCCAAGGGGAAGTGATGAGTCTGTGAGCCCTTTTGACATTAGAGGAAATATCAACTCAAAATGAGCCTCCTAAGGAAAATTAATAAAATAATATTTATTAATTTTGGAGGAAGAAAAGAAAAAACTACTTTTTTGCTTGTGTTTTCGACATATCTCCCTGTGTTTTTACTCAAATTTTGATCGGGAGAGTAAGTTGGATGTGAAATTTAATTCCGCATCCAACGAGTACCCACTCGACATATGTTTGACAAGCCCCGCTACCTCAAAAACAAGAAATACCTAAAAAAATGTGATGATGATGTCATCATCTCATTTTTTCAGGTATTTCTTGTTTTGGGGTAGTGGGGCCCATAAAAAGTATGCCGAGTGGGTAATCATTGGATGCAAAATTTAATTTCACATCCAACAAGCTCTCCTTATCGAAATTTGAGTAAACAAACAGGGAGGTATGTAAAAATACGAACAAAAAAGTAGTTTTTTTTATGATACCTATCACGAAATTTATATTAAAAAATTGTTTAAGAGGTGCTCCCCTTTTGAATTTTAAATCATTTTGATTGGCTAATACATGATGACATGGAATTTGTATTATTTTTGGAAGGCCCATTTTAAATTCAAATTTCCTGTAATGCATGGTGGTAGGCGAGGCCTCCCATGGTCATATGTAAGTGCAAGGCCATTCTGACATGGCGGCAGGCTGGGCCCTCCCATGGTCAGATGTAAGTGTAGATCCATTCTGACATGGGGGAAGGCTGGGTCCTACCATGGTTAGATGTAAGTGCAGATCCATTCTAACATCGGGGCAGGCTGGGGCCTCCCATGGTCAAATGTAAATGCAGATCCATTCTGACATGGGGGAAGGCTAGGCCCTCCCATGGTAAGATTTAAGTGCCGATCCATTCTGACATGGGGGTAGGCTAGGGTTTCCCATGTTCAAATGTAAGTGTAGAGCCATTCTGACATGGGGAAAGGATGGTCCCTCCCATGGTCATATGTAAGGGCTAGGCCATTCTGACATGGGGGCAGGAAGAGCCCTCCCATGGTTAGATGTAAGGGCTAGTCCATTCTTACATGGGGGTAGGTTAGGCCCTCCCATGGACAAATATAAGGGTTGGGCCTTTCTGTCATGGTGACAGGCTAGACCTTCCATGGTCAAATATAAGTGTTGGGTGGGCCTTTCCGATGTAGGTGGGAGTTTGGGCCTCCCATGGTCGGATGTAAGCGCTGAAGAATATGAATACCTACATGGAGGCTAGGCATACAACCAACATGAAAAGGGCATGGATCTATAGAAATTCTTGTGATGAGTAGAATTGAGAGATAGCACCATTTGATTGAGATAGTGGAGCAATCATGAGGATGACCCGGTCATGATCCATCTTTGATGATGATCGAGTGATGATCTAGCTTTGATGATGATCCATTGATGATCCAGCTTTGATGATGACCCAATCATGATCCAATGATGATCTAGCTTTGATGATGATCCAGTGATGATACAGCTTTGATGATGATCTAGTGATGATCCATCTTTGATGATGATCTAGCATTGATGATGATTTAGTGATAATCCATATTTGATGACGATCCAAAGAAGAAGACTTGTGTTGATGAATTGTGTCTAGAGAATACCTTCCTAGTTAAGAGGGACTATTGATGTAATTGTAACTTCGGAATGTATTCAATTCTATATTTCATATATTGTATTTCCTTGGAATTTGATGTTCCTATCGGGATAATCATTAATGTAATCAAGTCATGAAAATTCATAGATTTTAACCCTCCTTGTTGATCAAGTGAAAAAGTCCCTATAGTTGTGGGGCACTAAGGGTATTATACTCTCCTAGAGAAGTCGTCCCTGCTAAGTTTTTGTCAAGTCAGAAACTAGTACAAATAAAGAGTGAGCTGCTCTATTTATCATACAGTCACTCACACTCAGTTGCAGCGCATGAGTGAGAGAGAAGGAGCTGGGATATGAGATAGAACACATGTTGGAGATCATCTTTTTGTCTTTGGGTTTTACTGCTGCCATTGATGCTCATTCTATCTCTGAGGAATTTGCGAGGTTTTCTCCTTTATGGTTTCCCCAAGGAAAATATTTGTGTCCATTGTATCTTGTGATTGATTGCTGTGCATTTTATTCTCTCATATAAGATCCTAAGATAATACTTCTTAAATGATAAAAATCTAACATTTTTTCTCAGTAAAGTAGGGTACGTGGGAGTGTGTGAATAAGCTCGATATGGAAATCACTTTTCTCAGAATTTTAGTTTGGTTTTCAATACGAAGTTTAGTTTTAATTTGAAGTTTCAAGTTCATATTTGCATTTTGCATTTGGTTTTAGTCTTTAGATGAAGGATTGGTAATAGGTCACAAGTTGTAGTTGGTACCAAATTGTTTTTCATTTGCAGAATGTGATTTCTTGCAGTATGGATTCAATTAAAGGTCACAGTTCAGAGTAGTTTGAGGGTTTTAGAAAAGCATACGAGCATCCCAATGGATCAAACACAGGTCTACAGGTTCTTTGATACCTTGTAGGGAGGATAACATCCCCAATTGGACCTAGTTGTTCGGAATATTTTATTTTTGCGGGAGTTAGTTTTATCACCATATAAATTCCCAACTTTCATTGGTGATTTCACAGTTTTAAGGGTTTGCGTGTTTAATAAATCATAGAAAAATTTCCATGTTTGGAAAGAAAATAAAAGAAAGAGAGTTTTATGTAATTGCGGCTAACAATGGTTTTCAAGTCAATTCTTGGCTAGCATATTTGGGATTTTGTTCTCGAGAAAAACATTTATAAATTTGGGGCCCAAGTTTATTTTACAGAAAAATATATAGGCTGGAATGAAGTTTATTTTATAAAAAAGTTTATATTTTTATAAAGGAAAAATATTTTTTTTATAAATAATTGGGCCAAGAAAAATTTCCAAGCTTAGCTCAACACCGAGAGCTAGGTTTTACTTTATTAATCCAGGTTTATTTTTAAAAAATAATGGCCTAAGACCAATCTCCCTCTATTTGGCCATTTCAAAATGTTGACATTGCACTTGCCAAATCAACACAACACACAAGGCAAGTTAGCCAACAAACCAAAGCTCATTGACCAAGAACCAAGTCATATGGAGGAGTATCCTGCGAGAGCCTTTGTGTCTCCTTAATACCTTGACATATATTTAAATTGTTGGTGTTAATAAAAAATTGCAAAGCCTATCACTTGGTGCATGTGGGATAATATCCTCATTTAAAAAACAAAAATATAAAGGAATAGTGCAAATGATGAACTATTTGAGACAGGATCAGATCGTAGAGTCCAAGGAGGCTTTCAGTTTGTTTGACAGAGACGGTGATGGATAAATTGTTACCAATGAATTGGGCACTGTATGTGTTCCCTAGGAAATAATCCAACTAAAGCTAAACTAAAAGATATGATTTGTGAGGTTGATTTTGATGGAGATGGTCAGGTGTTTGAATGTTGATGTAGAAGTTAAAAATTCATTCATGGTTCATATTAAAACCCCAACGAGATCAAAGGTTTAAAATCATTCTGCTGGATAAGTTGAAGAGATGTTAACATTTAAGAGGTAGAGGATAATTTTATCACAACATGTATATTTAAACACATGTTGATGCAACATTATTTTTCTACCAAGATCAATGGCTTAGAAATATTTTGCTAGTGAAAGTGAAGTGGAGTTAATGTTATATGGGAGGAGTGGAATTCCAAATTTTAAATCTATAAACATTCTTGGTCATTGATTTAATTATGGGAGGTTTTGAACCTTTCATTTCTAAGGATGGATAAACCAAAGAACATGCCCTCTTGGCTCTTGCTCTCGGAGTGAAACAAACAATTTGGTGTTGCCACAATATCGATGCTACCACAAAGTTTTCAGAATATTTTTTGTTGACTTCACTCTAATTTTTGAGATACGAGAAGAAATCGCTTATAACAAGGGACATGATGGCCCAATTCATTGTGTGTGTTTTGCTCCTAGTGGTGAATCATATTCCTCTGAATATGAATATAGAACAATAATATTGTGCTGGGGATAAAGAGGGAATTTCTCTCAAAAGCAGAGTTAGATGAAAGTGCCCAGGAATACAACAACCGCATCAAAGTTCCTACGAAAGTGTACAGGATGGACTAGATTAAAGCTCATATGAAGAATGGCGTCCTGAAATTCATTGTTCCAAGTTTTACAGAAGAGTATATCAAGAATTTGATTAAAGTGCAAGTCAATTAGAGTTGTTTAGATATTTTCACTAAGGATTTTAGTATTGAGAAACTAACCGCATAATATTTTTTTATTTGGGGATGACAATGAATAAACTAAAGCTAAAGTTGGGAGGTTTTTTTTTTGGGGATGTTTCGATAGGAAAGCAATGATAAACTGTCAGGAATATGATTCCCTAATGAGTGTGTAGAGTTTAACATCAAAACATTCTCATAGTTTAAATTCCGTCAATTTTTCTTCGATGGAAAAATCGTGGATCCTAGAATTTCACCATTAAGAAGTTTGCATTTCATCTAAATAAAGTAAACTAAAATGAATACATGAGTGTGCCTTTTTGTGATTGATTTGAGGTATTCATATGCCTGATGATTTGAAATTTTATGGATAGTGTTTAGTAATGGGGAGTGAGAATACCTAGTTAAATGGAAAGAGATAGCATATGATGAATGTACATGGGAAGTTGAGGATGATATCTCTGCTTTTCAAGCGGAAATTGTAATGTTCAATTCAATTAAAGCTAGAGTACATGCCCAAATTCAAAATACCTCGGAAGAGGAAAGGTTCATATATTGATGGAAAAGAAACTAAGCATCATTGAAAACATTTGGAACAATATGATTAGACTCCATAGCTTATTGTTGAAGACACATTACATCCTTATCCACTTGAGTGGTTAAATTTCTTAATTTTTGCATGGATGAAAGGGACACATGTTATTCTTACAGATAAAATGGGCCTTGGTAAAACTGTACAGTGAAGTGCTCCTGTACGTATTATATCAGATATCAACTAAAGCAGTAAGACATATTTTCTAGAAATTATTGTTTTTACCAGTCGACATAAAACATGTTTTTTGGCTAAATGAGAATGAATTCACAAAAATCGAAAGAGTATTTTCTTCAAGACGGGCTCATCTACAAAATCCCTTTTGAGTTTCTTCACAGGTGTCAAGGTTTGGGAGATTCAAATTGATCTTTACAACACTTTTTTTTGAGATTGTAATTTCATGTTTTAGTCAATAACTTCAAACATGTATTATGAGGATTTGGAGAGGAATATAGAAAAACAGAAACAGGGGTTTTGATGGGAATGGGCTATGTTACAAAAACCTATCTTTGTTTTTAAAAAACTATTGCAATTTGATATATACACATGAGGATTATAAAACTATTTTTCAAAAATTCACCTCCTGAAATCAATTAAATTGTTGCGGAAATTAATCCCAAGCTATAGATCAATTACCCTCACAAAATTACAAGTCAAGCATGCAAAATTCTACAAAAGGGAGACTGAATATGGAGCATAAAAAAAAATTCTATTCAATAAGTGTACATCACCCAACCTCATAAAGTAATAGGTTTTCCAAATATATAATTGCATCAGATATTTGAAAGCATAAGGATGCTATTCAAATTGGACAAAAAGAAGGCTTACTAAACTAGTCAAAATCCCCCATTGGTGCATAAATCACTTTCCTAATCTATCAAGATGCTAAAAAATTGGCTGAGTGGGATGTACAATACGATAAGTAATGGAAAGAGATCAGATCCACGCTTTTGGATCGATAAAAGAGAGGACGATGAGTTGGGGAAAAAACAAGATAGTTACTCAAAGAGTAGTTTTTCCCCTTTTCCTTAAAACTGCTAAAAAGCAAGGCAGTTGTTAGCTCTCCGAGAAAATCCTCTAGGTTGCAGCTCCAGGATGCCTAGTAACTTAAATGTTTTTAATGGTTTTTTCTAAATGGATCAAGTCAGATGACCTACAAGACCTCCCTCTCCCAAGACATGCATAAAACTCAATCAAAAGATAAGGCTTCTAACCACCAATGTTCAGAGGCTTTGATAATAAGGTGAATAAATGGAGAACTTACTATGCTGGTAGATTCATACACAAAACAATCACATATGAATGGCTAATCATATCAAGGAAGAATACATGCAATTCAACTCATCAACACATAGATAGGATGGCAACTATCTGGCATTAGATAAAAAGAATAAACCTGAATCAGACATTCAACCGCAAGTATAGAACATAAAAGATATGGAAACTGAACATATAATGGCAAAAGAGCTTATATTAAATGATGAATAACATGAGAAGCTTGATAACAATAAGGGTCTAACATTCTCTAAAGTTGAACCCTTGATTCAAAATAAGTCTTAGGCTTTATAGCCTTTACAAAAATATTTAGGTCCTGAAAAGTTGGATCTGATTTACAAAAAATAGATAAAATAAATGTTTTTCGCAAAATTAGGTCAAAAACCCTAATTTAAGTACTAGTCTATCTAACTCTGACACTTGTTCACTCATTGAACTCTTTGATAACTGCAGTGATTACTGAAGTAGAGATGTAACCTGTTATCTGATAGATAAGCCACAGGTAGTCAAAAACAAGTAGGGTTTGTGACCTATTTCTCCTTGATCGCACCCTCAAAACTAGAACAGACCCCCTCCACTGGTGCTTCTCATCAATTTTGAGCTTAATTTTAGTAGGGATTTCACCCTAGCTACAGATCAAGAATGTCTCCCTTCCATCTATAGGACAAAAGGGTAGGGTTCTTGTGAGAATGGAAATAAAAATAGAAAGTAAAAACAAACTGAAAATGAAATGAAATAGAACCCCTGCACACAAGGTTAGGGATAAGATCCACAACCCTGCATCAAACTGTTAGAAAACAAGAGAACATACAAGCAATCAAATGGAAACCTACAATAAAATGTTAAACAACAAACCTGCAAACAAAGATATGTTAGAAAAACTACAATGTAAAGAAAGAAAAAGACAGAAAGAGACAAGCATACCTTCTATGGTTGGAATGGGCCACCATGTTGTAGCTTGGGAGAGCACCTCTCAATGGATGGGGAGCTATGGTTCAATGGAGGAATGGAGGAGAGGGAGGGTGAATGAATTGGAGGAAAAGGGTCTCAAGGAACTCACATGGGCAATGTAACAATAGGGAAATGCAAAGTGATTTGAGAGTGACCCCCACCACTCTATTTATACTTTTTCTTGGGATTTTTAGGGTTTTAAGCCCATGGTTGGGGATTTAGCCCATTTTTTGGGATTTTAGCCCCTTTCACCCAATCCTTAGCTCCTTTGGGGGTTTTAAGCTCCTTTGAGGGGTTTTAGCCCCTTTTTGGAGCTAGTTTGGCTTTTTTTAGGGGTTTTTAAGCCCTTTTTCATATTTTTAAGCCTTTTTGAGGGTGTTGGGGTCAAATGACGGTTGTGCATGGATGTCCTTAGGTGTTGTAGGTCATGTAGAGATTAGTGAGGGATTTTTGGGTTAAAATATTTCCCCATGATGTGTGAGGGTAGGAGCTCATCGTATGGCCAACGGATATCATAGGATTTTATTGGGGAGAGTTGGTGCTTCCTGGGGTGGGGCATGGTGGCTTTTAGTTGTTGTATTAATATGGTTCCCATCAATGGGTGAGACATAAATAATTTATGACATATATATGGACAAGGAGGGCATCCCCATGATCATAACGATGTCAAAAGAATGATGTGATCTAAGCTCTATAATACAAGATCCGATCATGTACAACTGTTGTTACAATAGTCACTGCCTCAATGAGAGGATGAATACAATAATGATATGAAGAACTACTACATTGGACCCATGGAATTCTCATGGAATGCTATATCTTCATGACTTATGGTCTACTCGATCTGGAATGGTACATAGTTTACTGACGTAGAGTCAGACTCTCCATGGTACAAGTATGTTGCATCAATCATAAATCTATATAGAAGCATTGTTGGGGATTTTGAGCACTGTCTCCAACGCAACCCGAAAATCACAAGGAAAATGAACCTATTGGGATCCCTCAAATAGACTCATCAATGTGCTAGATTCAAGTGACATCCGGGGTCTTCGACCAAATACTGCATGGACCAATACCCTGTACAAATCACAACGGTGCAATGATGTAGCTGGACTCAAGCATGTGAAAAACAACCATCCCGAGAGGCAATAAGGACTCCTCTCAAGTGGTCCAAGAAACTCATCAATTAGGTGAGTGAAACCAAGATACATGGACCTTTCGATCTATCCTATGGAATACATGTGTTTTCATCAATAAAGGGAGACTTTCCCTTGGTCAAGGAAATGGTGTTTCCTTGACTAGAAGTGTGAGGGAGATAACCAAAATATGTGAGGAAATATAAGGACTAACCCACTGAATGGGGGGGGGGGAGGAGTTGAACAGGGGCAGAGGGAGTGTATTGGACTCAAACTTCCTTTGTTCAGAGTACGATGGCAAGGCGGACTAGGCAGCAAATGAAACTAACTCGTGGGAAAGGGATCATAGCTGTAATACCGAGAATGTCACTGCAGATGGGAGATACTTGGGGGAGGTATATACTTTTGGTATTGATGGGATCCAAGGGAGACACATTGTAGAGTACTCTGAACAAAGGCGACCCGAAGTGGGAATGCTTCCAAACTGTTATCTGTGGGGTGGTGTCTAGAGACACCATTGTGGTACGATCTCATGGATTTTTGGCAAGACCAAGAAAGTAAAAGCTCGATGGTGCTTTCAATTTTAGAGAGTCTGAAAGAATGAAGAAGACTCTAGTGGGGGCTCTTTTTCATTGGTATTCTCTTGTGCCTGAAAAAGGATAAAAGCATACATAGGAGAGCTTTCCCATCCTTCAGGGGATGAGAGACTTCTTTACTATTGGTATTCTAGTCAGGCCAGGAAAGTTTAAACCTATACTAAATGGACGGTCATTCAGATACTTTTACGAGCATGAATGGAACCAAGTTTGCTCGGCAATATTTTCTTGATGAGAAGGATTAAAAAGAGCTTAACAACAACCCATGGTGAGATTTTTCGTATATTTCATTCCCTCTGCCTAAGAAAGCATAAGAGAATGCAAAGGGGAATGGTCTTGGCTTGAATGTGCCAAGGTGGTCCTTTTCATTTAATGGTCTACATATTCTGCAAAAGGAGATAAATGAGACGATGTAGACGCCCTTTCCTATACTTTAACGAGCAGGAAAGGAAGCAGCTGCACTCGACAATCTTTTCATTCTTTTAGGAGTCAGAAAAGAGCTTAAAAGAAACTATGGTATGGTCAACCAATCGAGGTGGCATAGGTGGTGCCCCTATGTTGGGACAGTGGACAGTGGTCCAGAGGTCATATTTGTAGTATGGATGGAGCAGGTGGCTCTTGAACATACATGGGATATATTGTGGTAGAGGAACATGAATCGATGTGGCAGAGGCATGCTAACTGAGGTGGATCTCAGACAAAGGTCAGGAGAGTTGTGTGTGAGTTTTGGTGGACAGACTTGACTACATGTGATGTGAGTGTAAGTCCAGTGGTAGTTATATGCCAAATGCATGCAAAGGAAATGATTCGGCCTCCGGATGATGGTCTGAGGACCCGCATAAGGTGCGGTGGATGGATTAGATAGCTATAAATTGAAATAAAATGGCGTGCCTTCCAGGCGGTGGTCTGGGAACCCGCATGAGTGGCAGTAGGCAAGTGTGATGCAAGTACAGGTCCAAAGACACTTGCATCACCATGACATGGCTCGTAAATCGAGGTAAATTCCAAGAAGTGGTCCCAAAAATTACTTATTAAACATGAGATTATGGTCTCATAAGAGGATAGAAAGCGGAATTTTGAAACCAATGGTGTGAATGACATCTCAAACAGACTCTGTATGGCCTTGTTATGTCAAAAGGGAGAAAATAGGTCAAATGGAGCCTATATATGGGTGGGGACCACTTTGTGAAGTGTCATTGTCATTGTTCACTGCAAAGTTGGAGAGATGGGCCTTATATTTTCTTTTGTTGATTTCTCCTTTTCCAACCGGTCGTTTCGAGTTCCGCGACTTGCAGGTAAGAGCTCTTTCAAAATCTATCCTTTTAGAGGTTTACATTTTGAATTTGCTCACCTGGGGTCCTATATCAGCTTGTTAGGGTCTCTATGAGCCAAGTCACACCTTTCGAGGGTAAAAGAGCGACTAGGTTGCACCTGTGGGGAATTTTTGAGAGACTTGGTTGCTATTTTTGGCCAGACAAGTGTGACTTAGTCTTTGGGTGACTTTTTTTATGAGAGTTGTGGCTGACAGCTGAAATTTGCTTGTGTAGGATGCCTAAGGCACAGTGCAATGAGAGAGACTGCAAAGACTTCTGAGAAGAGGCTTTCCATGATGGGAATGTGCATGCTACACTGGCCCGTTATGGTTTACTGAAGTTCATGCAGATACCCCTCATGAAGAGCTTGGGTCTGTTGCTGCAGACTTTGGTGAGATTTTGGGATATTGGATAGGAGGATTTTCGGATCCAAGGACAGTGTGTCGAGATCGTGATGTTGGATGCATACTTTTTGATTGGACTCCCTATGTTGGGAGTTGTTGGCGACTTGGTACCAGTGCTGTCTCATGGGGAGACACTTGAGGAGCTATGTGAGAGGCACTATTAGGCGACTGTGTACATGTGTGGTTCCCACATTCTGATGTGTGACATTGAGGATGTGTCCACATAGGCTATTGCTACTATGTTGTTGCACATCTTGGGCTCTACTAGGAGTCACAAGATATTTGGAGGGCAGTCGTAGATAGTAGAGCATGCCATGCGGGGCACTTACTATGCATGGGCCTAGATGTACCTTCAGCTTGTTCAGTGCCAGCTAAAAAATGCGAGGGTATCTGGGGGAGACTGTTGTTTTGGGTCCTTTTTATGTGCTTTCTTTTTTGAGAAAGTACCTACTCCGCCTCCGCGTCGGGAAGTGCGGGATGGTGGTCCGCGGGAGCCACGGATGCGCAGGTGGTGCTAGATGATGGTATGAGAGGGTGGCAGCAGAGTGGGCTGCTTCTTCACTGAGGAGTTTCTTGAGAAGTGGCGGAAGCTCCCAGTGATTATTGAGGAGTACCCTTATGTGGGTATGGATTATTGTGGGGATCCTAAGATGCCCTAAGCTACTGGTCGGGGATGGGGACCAACTGGTATGTATGTGTGATGTCTTTATGTTCATCTTTATACATAGTATAGTTGAGCTGGTTGATGATTATATGTATAGAATGATGGTGGCTTTGTTTGTGTATGTAGATGTTGGTCCCTGCCCACCGCCTGGGTATCAGAGGCGAGTGGTCACTATTGCAGAGGCGGAAGTTCCTGCGGGGAACCCTCGCACGAGATGACGGGAGGTGAAGACTATTTTTCCACACTTGGAGAGGCTAGCTGAGGGGATTTCTGATGATGGCTGGAAGCATTTGGACAATGAGCTGATTGTCGGCATTCATAGTGTGTCTCTGGAATGGACGTCTGTGATGAGGAGTATGGCTGTAGCCTGTGATTACTTTCGTCAGAAGACAAGAGGGGATCTTCCTATAGAGGACGATGAGTATTCTAAGGAAGAAGATGCCGATGATATTGATTCAGATTATGAGAAGGACTTTGAGTTAGACTAGCAGCTAGTGGTGCTGCCCCTAGTCCGTTGGCGCACTTAGGATTTTTGCATCGCTATGTATATTCAGTTGAGAAAGCATATGTTGCTTCTCATTTTGTACTGAACATATTGTGGACATGCGACTTATCTATCTATATATATATTTTATGCACGTGGATGCACTTTTTATGGTTTTATATGTGAGTGTTTTTTTGATGATATGAAATGCAATGCCTATGTGATGTATTTTTACACATGTGTGTGTGTTTTATATATGATTATCCATGATGTTGTGTTTCTATGTTTCCTATATGCGATTATGAATGTGCCAATTTAGAATATCATTAGCCATTTGATCTGCTACACTATTGAGGTTTCTAGGAACATCTGTGAACGTAATGGATTCAAATGTTCTAACCATCTATTTAGTGCACAGGAATTTTCTAAAGAGGTAGGGATCACATACTCAGTAGTAGTTGTTCAACTGGGAGACAAGCAGCTAGGAGTCTAAGAATAAATCGAGATGGAAAATGCCTAACTAGAGAGTGGCAGTCAAGAGGCCATTGACACCATCATATTTTTCTTGGTTGTTGGTCGCACTGCCCACACATATTCCGTCGATATGGATGAACTCATGTGATGGGGAGTAGATGACCCATGCAGCCGAGGCGAGGTTTGGAGAGCATCTGCTTGCTCCATTAACAAATCCAATGTATCGATCCAAGGTAGGATCCATCTGGAGCAATGAGGGGAAACAATAAATAAGACTCACTTTAAAAATGTGTAAAACAAAAATGGACAAGACTATATTACAAGCTGAACTACTATCACTTAAAGAGGTGACGTTAGAGGGAAAGTGGTTTGGACTTTCAATGGATTAGCGGTCATTCCTTTGTGTGACATGATGAACCCTAGGAGACATCTCGTTGGGACACAAAAAACACACTTGAAAGTGTTCAAGTGGATTTTGTACTTGTGACATCGTAGGAAGGCTTGCCGTAAGTCGTCTATGTGTTGTGCTTGCTTCTATTACCATGCAATGACGTTGTCAAGATAGACCAACATGATGTGGATGAGGTTGCGGAAACAATGTGTCCTGGCATGTTGGAAGGTGGCTCCAGCATTATTCACACCAAATGGCATTACTCGATAGGTGAATGTGCCCCACGGGGTTGTGAATGCAGTCTTGTAACTATCTTCTTTCCGGATCTGGATTTGGTTATATCCAAAAAATATGTCCATGAAGGAAAAGACCTCATGTTCGGTGCATGCATCAATAATCTGATCGATGAAGGGTGTTGGGAAATTTCCCTTGGGACACACCCCATTTAGATCGTGGAATTCTATGCAAACACATATGGTACGCTGTTTTTGATTCACAAGAACAAGATTAGAAACCCAAGTGGTGTACGCAATAGGGTAAATTAAGCGAGTTCTGCGCAACTTCTCAATTTCAACCTTTGACCGCAGTAGCTTTGGAGGGGTGGATGGGTTGTTGCTTTTAGCGCACAAGGTCCACATCAGGCCATGTGTCGATGTGGTGTTCCACAATGGATGGATCCAACCTGGGCATTTTAGTGTAAGACCTGGAAAATATGTCTTGTAATTCTTGGAAGACGGATTTGTAGGAAGCGACTTTTTCGTGGGAGAAAGATGCCCCGAGCATGATTTATTCAACAACCTCAGGATTGATTGAGATGTTGATTTTGATGGTTAGAGAAATGTTGGCCATGATCCCTTCTTTGAAGGCGTCTAGTGCTTGAATGGGATTTTTGAACTAGTTGACTTTCCCATGAATGAAATCTTTGGTTTCCACGAAAAATTGGTCAGACTGCGACACACGCTCTTTGGGGAGGAAGAACGAGCGATGGTGCATGTCGTCCCATGGGTATTTTGGGGCTGTTAAGGCTTCAAGTATCTCCTCATCATTGTGGAAGCAATGAAGAGACATGTATGATGGGCCATCGGTGATGGTGGAGACAAGAGGATCTGTTGAATTGGAAATGGTGTCTGAAGAAGGAGGTGGGGGGTGAACTTCTTCGATCATAGTGATCTAGAATTCAAGGGAATGTTGTCAAAGTTTGGCTAGAGCCATTCGGAACTTGAACAAGTATTGGTAGTGGTGAGAATAGTGTCCATACAATCCGTAGAGGGCACAAGCATGGTTTGTTCTTAATGACTTGTTTCTCACTAGTGGCTCGATTGGGAGTTCAACCACGGGGATATTTTCCATTGTATTCATGGCATCCAAATGCATGCGGATTATGGGAATCTTAGGGAAGTTTTGATTTGGATTGCCCTGTTTTTCCAAGATGGCGCAAGGTAGGATCTGTTGAGGTTCAGCAGCAGCTTTTGCATTTTTGGCCCTGGCCCTTTTTGGGTGGGGCGGTGCGGGTGTGGTGGTTGGTTTTTGTGGGCCGGGTTGAGGATGAGATTCGACCGCAATGGGTTGCACGGGGGTTAAGACTACCTGGGGCATTGGTGGTTGGGCCGGTGGATAAAAAATGAAATGAAACCCCTACACACAAGGTTAGGGATAAGCTCTACAACCCTGCATCAAACTGTTAGAAAACTAAAAGACCTGCAAGCAATCAATGGAAACCTGCAATAAAATGTTAAGAAAAAAACCTGCAAACAAATAATGTTAGAAAACTACAATCTAACAAAGCAAAAACATGAAAAGACAAGTATACCTTCTCTAGTTGGAATGGGCCACCATGCCCTATCTTGGGAGAGCACCTCTCTTAGGAATGGGGTGCTATGGCTCAATGGAGGAATGGAGGAGAGGGAGGGTGAATGGCTTGAGAGGCAAATGGTCTGAAGGCACTCACATGGGCAGCGTAATGATAGGGAGATGAAAATGTATTTGAACATGACCCCCACCCCTCTATTTATACTTTTTCTTATGATTTTTAGGGTTCTCAGCCCCTTGTAGTAGGAATTTCACCCTTGCTACAGGCAGGAACGACTCCCTTCTGTCTATAGGACGGAAGTGTAGGGTTCCTCTGAGAATGGAAGAATAGAAAGAAACAAATAAAAAAAAATGAAACCCCTGGACACAAGGTTAGGGATAAGCTCCAAAACCTTGCATCAAACTGTTAGAAAACCAAAATACCTGCAAGTAATCAATGGAAACGTGCAATAAAATGTTAAGCAATAAACCTGCAAACAAACAATGTTAGAAAACTATAATCTAACTAAGCAAAAACATGAAAAGACAAGTATACCTTCTCTAGTTGGAATGGGCCACCTTGCCTTAAAGTTGGGAGAGTATCTCTCTTAGGAATGTGGAGCTATGGCTCAATGGAGGAATGGAGGAGAAGGATGGTGAATGGATTGAGAGGAAAATGGTCTCAATGCAGTCACACAGGTAGCGCAACGATAGGGAGATGAGAAGTGATTTGAGAGTGACCGCCAGCCCTCTATTTATACTTTTTCTTGGGATTTTTAGGGTCTTAAGCCCCTGGTTGGGGATTTAGCCCATTTTTGGGGATTTTAGCCCCTTCTCCCAATCTTTATCTCCTTTGGGGGTTTTAAGCTCCCTTGATGGGTCTTAGCCCCTTTTTGGAGGTTTTCGCCCCTATCGGAGCTAGTTTGGCTCTTTTTAGGGGTTTTTAAGCCCTTTTTCATATTTTTAATCCTTTTTGATGGTGTGGGGTTCAAATGAGGGTCATGATGGGAATTCCCAATGTAAAATTGGGTAAGTTTAAGGTAGCCATTACTGGCTTTCTCATGACACCAAGCGAGGGAAAGAGGAAGGGAACTGTGTGGAGCAGGGAGGAGCCCAGATAACTCCCTGATGGTTGCATGTGGGGATGAGGTTGTTGTGGTGACTACACATAATGTTGTGGCTACAGATGATGCTGCGGTTGCTAATGATGTTGCGGTTACTGATGATGTTGGGGCTGCTAATGGTGTTTCAGCTGCGGATGGTGTTGTGGTTACGGTTGGGGCTATGGATGCAGTTGATGTTTGGGTGTAGTAGTGCTAGATGAGAGCATGCACAAATTTGTAGTCTCATTTGGTGTTGATGGTGGTCACACTAAGGGGAAAGAATCCTTCATGGTGGTATCGGTAAACAATCCAGGGCCCACATTCAACAATGGGGAGGCTAGTATGTTGTCAACCATGGTGTTGACTGTAGGGATAACATTGGCGGGTGCGGTTAGCCCTTGTGAATCAATGGTGTTGATTGTAGGGATAATGTTGGCAGGTGTCGTTAGCCCTTGCGGATCGTGATAAGTCAGTTGGTCAACTGTCATGATTTTCCCTTCATGGGGTAACATCATGAGATGGAAAATAGTTGATGCTACAGCTCTCATGGTGTACATATAACTTCTTTCGAGGAGAAGGTTATAGTCCAATTGAGCATTGACAATCTCTATGTCAATCAATATTCTTTTCCTAGCTAATGTGATGGGAACATGAGGGAGGATTCCTTGGGCTTTAGTGGGGTGGCCATCATAATCCCGTAGAGTAGTCGATGATGGTTGCAGAATTGGGGATCTAATATTCTTCCAGACTAGGATGGACATAATGCACGTGGATGCCCCCTCATCTAGTATGCACTGGTGCACGACCAAATTTTGGATAGACACCGGGATTTGGAAGGAAATGGTTGAAGGCATCTACGGTTCTCCATTCTCCATATCGAATGTGATCAAGTTGGAGTCAGAGGGGTCTACAGCACAAAGGGTAGCTAGTAAGTCTTTCACTACATTGGGCAAGTTTTGAGTACCTAAAGAGTGGACATGGGGGTAGGTGTTTGGGCCAAATCAACCATGATGCTATAGCTTACAACAGCTCTAGCCATGATGATGTTGGGAACCTGCCATATGGGGGGGCGCAGAGGGAAAGGGGGTAGCTGAAGAGGTGCATTGGATTTTTTGGATGTAGATTCTAGTGATGTGTCAGTGGGTTTGGTATTGGTTTCGTACTATTTTCATCTGGTCTATAAATTGACCTCATCAGTTGACATAGCTAGTAGGTCATGAACACCTATTTTTGCTATCAGAGGTGCCCCCAAGGCATTGGTATTGGGATGGGGAGCGGGTGCAGCTGCTACTAGTCCTTGAACTAGCAATGGGTTTTGGAGGGCCATGGGTGGGGGCCAGGTGGTGATGGGTTGGGTTGATATTAGGCTGGTGTATTGGTCGCATGCTGAACATTTTTGTGTATGGCTTGCTTGGTGCAACACATGAAGGTTAAATCATGTGTACAGTGCCCATAGAACTCACACAATGTGCATGGTTGCTTTGTGTGCAACGGAGCATTGTGTCTAGGTGTGTTTGGTTGCTGAGGATTCCGGGCTGGCAATTTTTCCCTAACATTGTTGGGAAGGTTTGGTTGTTGACCATCTCCCTGCGGTTGATTGTTTCCTTGGTTCTGGGCTCGGTTATTTCTTTCCTGCCCTTGTTGGTTATTGGGGGATGGCTGGTTGGGATGATTTTGCTGTGCAAACACCTGTCTTGAGGGTGTTGGGGGAGTAGGGGTGGGGGCTTGAACAGCTTGCACTAGTGGTGGATAGTAAACTAGGGTGGGTGTAGGTGCCACAAATGTGGGCATTTGTCCCACATATTGTTGTGCTGGCCAAGCCAATGCCTGGACCTGTTGTGGTGGCGCAGGTTGTGCATAAGAAGTTGTGTCTCCGGACTGGGATATCATTCTTGCATAGTCTGTAGTTTGGTTTTGGTCAAAAACACTAGGGGTGTTGGATTTTTGTGGTGGTACTGCAGATGGTGTCAGACGGTGTTGTGGTTGGTGGGAGATAGAACCTATGATGCCATGTGTGGCATGGGATGCCCCCGGTGCATCCCGATAAGAGGTGCCTACATGGGGAGCATATGGAATGACAGTGTAAACGTATCTAGACTGTCCATAGATTAGATCAAACTGCTGGGATTTGAAGATGGCCTCCTCTTCGGATTGGGGACATTCGGATGTGACGCCCTTTGCTATATGTGGTAGCAAATTTTTTAGGAACCAATCTAGGAAGATCATGTCATCAAGTTGAATCTACACAAAATACGACGTCACTGCCACTCATGGATGTGGTCGGTTATGTGGGTCACAGTATTCTAGTGGCAAGATAACAAGATCTCCACCCCTTTGTCATATCTAATGGGGAGTTGGAAATATTACAGGAACATGAATTCCAAGGAGTTAAAATACGGGTACTTGGCTTGTGGCAGCTCAATGTACCACTTGGCTGCAGCACCTGTGAGGGTGCACTGTAACAGTCTGAGCCTGATCGAATCATATATGATGCTATTTGAGGAGCACCATAAGTGAAACATCATGATGTGGTTTTGAGGGTACTCCCCTGCCTTCCCTTTAAACTTGGGAATGTCTGAGGGAAGCTTGGTTGGCATGGGAGGCCAAAACATTTGATGGCAGATAGGGCCATTTGTTAACTGGGCCAAGTCTAACTGGGCCAAGTCAGGTAGGTTGAGGTGTGCCATGAAAGGAAGGTTTGACCCAAGGTTGATGTGAGATGGGGTAGCAATGGTGGTGGGGTTTGTCGAGACATGATGCACCTGCATAATTAGGGGTACTTGGGGCACCATTGTGGACAGGACACTACTCCTAAGTCTGGTAAATGGAACTGTGTGAGTGGAAGGGCCACTGCCCCCATGTGTGATAGGAGGGGTAGTGTAGGTGGAAGGGCCATTGCTTCTAGGCATGCTAAGTGGGACATTTTGGGTGGAAGGGGCACTTTCCCCATGTGTTACAGGTTGGACAACTTGACTGGTCAATATGGGTGGTGGTAGCTGGATTATGATGGTTTGCATGACCATTATGGGGCTACGAGTAGGGGTGTTGGTGGTGGTGTGGGGTGTGGACATGGATCCACTACCAATCACTAAGCTGGAAAATGGATGCAATTTTGCACCAACCATGGGTCCATCGGGCTAGATGGTGTAGTATGCAAGTCTGGCTCAGAATGGTATGATTCTGAGTCTGAATTAGAGGTTGTGTGGCCTTCTGATGGTGTAGAGGGTCATCGAGAATGGTCTCAGAGATGTTGGTTCAAGGACCCAAACTGTAGTGGATCGCCTCTTAGGCATGAGGAAGAACATGGGGGATCAATTGTGTCTGATTTGTATGGCAAGTGGTGAAATATGGTAATAATTTTTGGACCCCTTTTTTAATGGGCTCAAGTATGATGCAAATCAGAAGATTAACCTAGAGGGTTATGTTGATTCAGATTGGGAAGGCAATTCCATTAATAGGAAGAGCACTTCAGGGTGTTGCTTCAGTATGGGATCATGTGTGATCTCTTGGTTTAGTAGGAAGCAATTCTACGTGGCACTGAGTACGGCTAAAGAAGATTATGTCACAGCTTGTTCAACTAGTTGTGAGGCGGTATGGCTAAGGAAGCTACTATCTGATTTATTTGATCTCCAGTTGGATGCTACTTGTATGCATTGTGACAACCAGAGTTGCGTGAAGTTGTCAGAGAACTCGGTGTTCCATGACAAGTCGAAGCATATTGAGATCAAGTATCACTATATCAAGGATATGGTGTAGAGGGGAGCAGTGAAGCTCCAATATGTTGCAATGGACAAAGAGATAGCTAATGTGTTAACAAATCCATTAGCCAGAATGAAGTTTGATTACTTCAAGGAGAAGCTTGGTGTTCTCTAGATTGAGGTTCCCTGCAAAGGGGATGAGTCCATGAGCCATTGTGACATGGTGAGAGGATTGGTTCATTCCATGGTTAGATGTAAGGGCTGAGCGATTCTTTCATGGTGAGAGGATTGGTTAGATGTAAGGGTTGAATGCCATTCTTGGAATGGAGGCACTTGGTTAGTTTCCAAGAAAGATCAGTCTAGGACTATGGGCCATTATGATGTGACTATAGGATTGGTTCCTACATGATTAGATGTGAGTGCAGATCCTTTCTTACATTGGTTGTTAGATGTAAGTGCAGAGCCCTTTTGGCATGGAGGATTGGTTCCTTGCATGGTCGAATATAAGTGCTGAGCCTTTCTGACATTGGTCATCAGATATGAGTGCTGAGCCTTTCTGACATTGGTCGTCAGATGTAAGTGTAGAGCCTTTTGAGATGGAGGATTGGTTCCTCACATGGTCGAAGGTAAGTGCTGATCCTTTCTCACATTGGTTGTTAGATGTGAGTGTTGGCCCTTTCTGATAGGGTTGTGGGATGTGTTCCCACATGGTCAGATGTGAGTGCTTGGTGTGCCTTTCTGACATGATTATAGGATTGGTTCCTACATGATCAGATATAAGTGTTGGGAGGGCCATTCTGACTTAATGTCAGATATAAGTGCTGGAAGAAGACTTACATCGAGGCTAGGCCTACAACCAACATGAAAAAGGGCTGGCTCTATAGAACTTCTTGTGACAAGAAAAATCAAGGGATAGCACCCGTAATAATGATCCAATAGAGATGTTGCAGAACCAGAGATGATCTAGATCGAGTGATGATCCAAATCCAGATGAAGATGACTTGAAAATGAAGATGACTTGAAGATGAAGATGAATTGAAGATGACGAGGACTCGATGATGATCTAAATGATATAGAGAAGAAGACTTGTGCTGATAAATTGTGTTGAGAGAATACCTTCCTAGTTAAGAGGGAGTGTTGATGTAATTGTAACTTCGTAATGTATTCACTTGTATTTCTTATGTCTTGTACCCCAATGTTTATTTCGGGAAGTGTTTGTAATGTAATTGAGTCATGTCATGCCCCGACGTTCCGATTGAGAGTTTCTATAATGTAAACAAGTCATGTTAAGTCAATGTGGGTAACCCTCCTATTGTTCAAGGGTTAAAGTCCCTGCAGTTCTGGGGCCCTAGGGTTGTTAGACTCACCTAGTGAAATTGTCCCTAGTGAGTCATTGTCAAGTCAGGAATTAGTATAAATAGAGAGTGAGTCTCTCTATTTAACACACACTCACACACACTCAGTTGTAGCACATAGCTGGGGGAGAAGAAGTTGTTGGGGCTAGAAAGAAAGAGGCTACTGCTCTTGGGAGATCATTTTACTATTTTGGGTTTTACTTTTGGTGTTGATTCTATCTCTGAGGAAGTTGTGGGGTTTTCTCCATTTATGGTTTCCCCGAGGAAAAACACTATGTTCATTGTCTCTTGTGTTTGATTGTTGTGCTTGTTATTCTCTCAATTAAAGATCCCAATATAATGCTAGCTTAATGTTAAAAATCTAACAATATTGGAGGTTTGAATAATCTTAAAAACCTCAAAAAACATATTGCTTCGTATTAAGGGGTCAAGGATTGTTTTTAATTTGACATAGTAATATAAATATTGGGGGTTATTGTATTTGGATTGGCCGATGAATAATACTCAATTCGTGGGATAAAAACACACACATTCTTCATATATTTGGAGGTCGCCTATAGAGACCTATTGAATGCCTCCATGGTTGAATACAAACACGTCCATGCACTACAAGAAAAAAGACATTTTAACCTCTCACAAAATCATTGTATGTTAAAGTATTTTTATTAAAATTAAATAATATTTTAGAATATTATAACTATGTTGATAATTTTTCAGCCCGCATGGGTGTGGCTCATTGGAAGTTCCATTGTTATGAAATCACTTGTTGTAAATTGGAGGTCACGAGATCAATCCCACCCGGGTTTACCTGTGTCCCATGTCTTGCGACGGGTGTGGGCCACCTAGGGTTATAGTGGTAGCGGGAATGGATCCCTGGACCCCATGTCATGCAAGTACCATCCCGGCCCCAGTTGTTGATTCCGCTAGTACAAAAAACTATGTTGATAATTTTTTATTAATTTTATTATATTGTTATTAAATAATGTGTGTGTGTGTGTGTAATTTGATTTAATTAGAAAGAGGTTTTCGTATGAAATTTAGACAAAAATCCTCAATTTTTTACATATATCATCCAATTATATAATCAAATTCTTTGATATTTTTAAGATGGATTTATGGAGTTAGCTTTCAATTGGAATTAATATTTCAATCAATAATATAATAATATAATATACTTAATGTAATAATATGAATATTTTCATTTAAAAGTTATGTAATGAAATTAAAAAAATTCATAAGCATAATGATAATATTATAAAAGAAATATTTGAAATTAAATATTCTAGAATAAATATTTTTCATATACAACAATTATATATATATATATATATATATATATATATATTTCCCTTTAAAAACTATATAATTTCAAATATTTTTTAATAATATTATCATTATGCTTATGAATTTTTTAAATTTCATTAAATAGTTTTTAAATGCAAATATTCATATTATTACATTAATTATATTATAATATTATATTATTGGTTGAAATCTTAATTCCAATTGAAATCTAACTCCATAAATCCATCTTAAAAAATACCAAAGAATTTGATTATATAATTGGATGATATTTGTAAAAAATTGAGGATTTTTGTCTAAGTTTCATACAAACCCCTCTTCCCAATTAAATCAAATTACAAATATTCCAAAATAGAATAATTATCTTCCCAAGAAAATCAATAACCTCTTGGTTAACCAGTGTTAAATTTATATCGGAGTGTCATTAAATCTATATCAAGAATTTAGATAGGAAATGAAGAGCATCAACTATAATTTTGGACTAACTTTGATCTTCTATAGATATAGAAATAATATTAATTTGTTTTGGAATAATTTTTCTTCACTAAACTTGAAATACTTTATTTAATCATAATAAGATATCTGTACATAATTTATTAAAACAATAAGAGAATTATTTTACCATATTTTACTATGCATGTATTAACATCACGTACAAATAGATTTAAAAATAAATAAATAGAAAACATTTACTAAGCTTATCAAAAATATTTTATGGAGTTTAATTTATTAAGCTTTTTAAAAATATTTTATAGAGTTTAATTTATTAATATTATAGAAAACATGAGCTATCTATGGCTATATGTGTATTTAGATGATATAAAATTGTTATATTGGCAAGTTGTGTTGTGAAACATCTACAATTCTCCTCTTTTCTAAGCATTGCACTAGCGATTGAACTATCAACTTTTTCCATTCTTTGTTACAATGATCTTTTGATTGGGTTGACTTTTATGTTTTTTTCTTTCCCGTAAAATATTACGTTGGGCCTTCCACTATCCAGTGCTACAAATTGCTCATTCGCCTTTGCAATCTCATTGGGATCATTATTAGAATTATACTATTATTTTAGTTAGCATCATCTTTTATTATACCAAGATCCATGAGGGATCATACTGTTACAAATTTATAATATTATATAGAGAACATGTTAAAAATGGGTTGATAAAAATGGATACCTAAAATATATGGTGAAACTAGGGGTTTTCTTAATTAGAAAGTTATATTGGGATGGGGATTCAACAATACAATTTTAGGAAGCAATTTCGAATATTTAGTGAAATTATGGATATTCTTTGATATCCTATGAACGATCATGTTGTGTAACAACTTCACTGAGTTAACTCCCCCTGGTATTAGTATCACAAAACCACCAAAAATGAAATACACCAAAATGAAAAAACATTGAAACAGTGGATCATTTTTACCCATCTCACCTCACTAGTTTCCCTCGAGAAGTGGAAGGTATGGGTCTCCTCTGAAATATGTCCCTGAATATGCATATTCCTCCACCATAAAGAGTTGAACATGTAGCCATTAGAAGAAAATGGATACATTGGAGACCGTATATACACCTCCCCCATGTCTATCCATGGCCTCGACCCATCTTAGCATGTGTGGGTCATGTGGCTCAAGGTTGTTTAATGGAACCTATGGGAACAATGGTGGGACTCTCTCGAGGAAGAAAGAAACAACGATCATAGTGTAGCAAAACATTTTTACCTCTCCTCATCGGCATTTGGTTAACTAGCCTTTGAGGTTCACTAGGAGTCCCTTACTCTAGTTAAATATCGTTCGAGCCATGTTCTCCAATGCATAAAGCATATGAGACTGTGTATTTTGGTATGAATCCCAACTACCCACCACTTTCTTGATGGTGAATAAAATGGTCCTTAATGGTCAATTTGTCACATGTTTTGTTGGAATCTTCCCACCTTAGGACCGCATGTCGATGGTGCAGTACTCATCGATCAAATCATCCATTGTCATCTCTCCTCCCCTCAGTCCAAAGAGTGACACTGGGTTCCCCCTTCTTGAGAGACTAATGAGGAAGTAAATATCCTCCACATCCAAGGTGAGAATGTGGGTCCCTACTTGAAAGTGTTTTCTTTTAGTATCCCACATTCTTATCAATTGATCTAGTAATAAAATATGGGCCCTTATACCCAAGATCCTAAATAATTTTAGAAGTCCGCATTGTCTTAATGCCAACACAATGTTTGGATAATTAGCGTCTTGGCCATCATATAGTCTGTTTTCTATATATTTCTATATGGCCATATTTTGTTTAAAACCCTGTGGAATGCTAACAAATCAACCATTAGAATTATTCCATGCAAAAAGAATTTCAAGTTTTGGATTATAACTATGTTTGTGAGTTTTTTGGTGTTGTTGAAACTCCTTACCTTTGCAAACAGGGCATCGACGCACTCACCATTTTTACATAGAGCAAGGCTAATTCTCTTTTCCCTTCAAGGGTTGCGTTGGTGCACTTCTGGAAAGGGAGAAGAGCATCTCCTAGGAAGCACTCTTAACTCCCAAAAAAACCAATCTAAACCTCATAAAAATTTGATTAAAACCTAATTTTCTACCATTGATTTGAATAGTATGGTAAGAGCGCTTACCTGGATTCAAAGAATCACTTAAGGGATTATGACATATCCTAAAATATCCATAGCAAAATCACCCTCAAAATCAGCTTTTCACTCAAAGATCAATGGTAAAAAATAAAACGGTAAAACTTTTTTACTTTTGGACATTTTATTCTATTTTTTTTATTAAAAAATGAAAAATAACTTTTAGTTATTTAAATATTGTTTTATTTTTAACCCTATTTTCTAATGTTTTGAATGTGAAAAGGTTCTAATTCTTTTTTTTGGAGATTTGAAAACAAATTGGGAGTTTTTTGGTGATGGAATTTCTTTTTGACTTTTTCATGCTCCTTCACAAATTGAAAAAGCTTATGATCACCTTTTACACCCTAGCCATACCTGTCAAAAACCAAGAGAAAATGTGTCAGGTGTACTTTTATCACTTTTTCAGACTCATAGAACCTATATGAAAAATGAACCTCCCATAGTTGTGTTTAAGCTCTTATCAGACTCTCTACATAGGAAAAGATTGCCAAGCGAACTTGTTTCTTTCACGCTTGTAAAATTATTTTAAAGGTAATCTATCTGATGATAGTTTACCCCTTTTTTGGACCATTTAGACTTATTTATGAAAAAAGTACAGTCTAGTTCATTGTAACTAGGATATTTCTCCTATGTATCGGTTTACACTTTTTCATACCTTGGTGTTAGCACAAATTTATTTTTGTAGAAGTAAGTGTTATTACCATATAAATTTCTAGCTTTCATTGGTGATTTGGTAGTTTCAAGGTTTTTATTGTTGGATAAATCATACAAAAATTTCCATGTTTGGAGAGAAAAGAAAAGAAAAGAGTTTTATGTAATTGAGGCTAAAAATGGCTTTCAAGTCAATTGTCAGCTGGCATATTTGGATTTGTGTTCTCGAGAAATTTTTTTATAAACGTGGGGCCCAATTTTATTCTATTGAAAAAATATATAAGTTGGCCTGAAGTTTATTTTATAAAAAATTTTATATTTTTATAAGGACAAAAGCTTTTTTTTATAAAAATATTGGGCCAAGCCCAATCCCCAAGTTTACCTTAGCATCGAGAGCCGGGTTTATTCTTTTTTAAATATTGCCCTGAGACAAATCTCTCACTATTTGGCCATTTAAACATGTCGACCAAGAACACGCCACATAACCACAACACACAAGTCAAGTTATCCAACAAACCAAAGCTCATCGACCAAGTACCAAGTCATATGGACGAGGATCCCACAAGAGCCATTTTGTCTACTTAATACCATGACATATATTGAAATTGTTGGCATATATAAACAATTACAGCATCTATCACTTGGTGCATGTGGGATAATATCCTCATTGCAAAAAATATATATAAAGGCACAATGCAAATGACAGTGTAGTTGATGGAGGATCATATCACATAGTTCAAGGAGTTTTTCAGTTTGTTTGACAAAGATAGTGATGGTTTCATTACTACCAAGGAATTTCCCAATGTATGCGTTCCTTGGGAATGAATCCAACTGAATCTGAACTACAAGAGATGATTCGTGAGGATGATATTGATGGAGATGTTCAGGTGTTTGACTGTTGATGTAGCAGTTAAAAATGCATTGATAGTTCAAATTAAAACCTCAACAAGATTGAGGTTTTAAATCATTTCGCTGGAGAAGTTGAGGAAAAGTTACGTTTAAGAGGAGTAGCAGAATTTTTATCCCGATGTGTAGATTTAAACACATGTTGATGCAGTGTTATTTTTCTAGCAAGATCAATGGTTTAGAAATATTATACTGGTGAAAGTGAAGTGGATTTAATTTTATATGGGCGAAGAAGAATTCCAATTTTTACATCTATAAACATTCTTGGACATCGATTTAATTACAAGAGGTTTTGAACCTGGCATTTCTAAGGATGGATAAACCAGAGAACATGATCTCTTAGCCCTCACTCTTGGAGTGAAACAAATGATTTGTTGTTGCAATAGGATTGATGCTACCACAAAGTTTTCAGAATCATCTGTCTTGACTTAACTCCAAGTTTTTATATCTAAGAAGAAATCACTTATAACAAGGGACATCATGGCCTAGTTCATTCTGTGTCTTTTGCTCTTGGTGGTGAGTCATATAGATTGGAATATTTATATGGAATAATCATATTGCACTAGTGATAAAGGGGGAATTTATCTCAAAAGGAGATTTAGATGAAAGTGCTCGGAATTACAACAACTGCATCAAACTTCCTATGAAAGTGTACAGGTTGGACCAGATTAAAGCTCAGATGAAGAATGGCATCCTCAATGACAATGTTACCAAGTTTACGGAAGAGGAGATCAAGAATGTCATTAACATGTAAGTTGATTATATTTCTTGAGATCTTTTCACTAGGGATTTTAGTATTGAGAAACTAATCATAGAATATTTTGTTATTTGGCGATGGAAATTAAGAGACTAAAGCTAAAGATTGGAGGTTTTGTTTTTTTTTGGGATGTTTCGATAGGAAAGAAATGATAATATCTTTGGAATATGATTCACTGATGAGTGTGTATAATTTGGAAGCAAGAAAGTATGCGTGTTTAAATTCTGGCAATTTTGCTTAGATGAAAAAATCATGGATCCCAGATTCCCGCTGGTAAGAAGTTTGCATTTCATCTAAATATAGTAAACTAAAATGAATACATGAGTGTTCCTTTTCATGATTGATTTGAGGTATTCATTTGCACGATAATTTGAAAATTTATGGATAGTCTTTAGTAATGGGGAGTGGGAATACATAGTTAAATTGAAAGAGCTAGCATATGATGAATGTGTGTGGGAAGTTGAGGATGATATCTCTTCTTTTCAAGCAGAAATTGAAAGGTTCAATTAAATTTAAGGAAGAGTACAGGACCAAAGTCAAAATACCTCGGAAAATAAACTAAGCGTCATCGATTATTATTTTTAAATATGATCAGACTCCAGATTTTATTGTTGAAGACACATTACAACCATATCAACTCAAGGGGTTAATTTTCTTAAGTTGTGCATGGATGAAAGGGACACATGTTATTCTTGCATATAAAATGAGTCTTGGTAAAACTATATACAGAATTTCTCCTATATGTCTTATATTAGATATCAAATGTGTTGATGTAATTGTAACTTCGGAATGTATTCATCCATATTTCTTATGTATTGTAACCCAATGTTATTCTGGGATGTATTATAATGTATTTGAGTCATGTCATACCCCGATATTTATTTTGGTAAGTTTCTATAATGAGAAAGTCATGTCAAGTCATTATGGGTAACCCTCCTATTGGTCAAGGGTTAAAGTCCCCATAGTTATGGGGCCCTTGGGTTATTAGACTATCCTAGTGAAGTCGACCCTAGGTGAGTCATTGTAAGTCGGGGAAATAGTCCCCACCATTGTGTTACCCTCCTATTGGTCAGAGGAGGCAAAGTCCCCACAAGTGGTGGGGCACTAGGGTTATTAGACACTCCTAGAGATGTCGGCCCTAGTAAGTAATTGTTAACATGTTGGAGTGCACTTCAAGTGAACGAAAGAATATAAATAGAGATTGAGCCTCTCTATTTATCTCACTTGCAACACATACACTCACTCATTGAGGTCGCATGAATGAGAGAGGAGAAGCTCTCTCAGTGTGAGAGAGAGAGACGGCTACTATCGGGAGATCATCTTACTGTTTTCTGGTTTTACCTTTTGTGTTGATTCTATCTCTGAGGAAGTTGCGGGGTTTTATCCTTTATGGTTTCCCTAAGGAAAACTCTTTGTGTCTCTTGTCTCTTGTGTTGTGCTTATGTTTATTGCTATGCTTGTTATTCTCTCAATTAAAGATCCTAAGATCATAATGCTAGCTTGAATGATGAAAAACTAACATGGCATCAGAGCTAACTTGAGAATAATACATTGTGCAGCTATAGAAGCTAGGGATTTTTACTTTTTAGGTCTCTCTCCAAAATCCATCAGCAAAAGTATGCTAGGCTGACTCTCCATTGAAGGGCGCATCTTTCTATCGAAGCAGAATTCGATTCCGAGCATTTTCAGTTTTCGATGCGAAAATTAGGGATTTATACAAAAGAGGAATTTTTGAGTGAGCCTAGCATAGGATTGTTCTGATCATCAAAATTGAAGTTTAGAGACCTGGATCAAGAAATTTGGTTGGGTTAAACTCCAGAAAAGTCAAACCCTAGTTTGACCCCAAGCTAGAAAAATCCTAAATACTAAAACTGCTAAGTTTTGGTACATTCGCTATATCCTGAGATTGAAGAAGGCTAAGGAGTTGAAAATTTTAGGGGCCGAAAATAAAATCCTGATGTAAACTGTGTCCAAAATTTTGTGTCAGATTTGCTATATTCTGGGAGACACGATCCCTCCAAGTTAGGGTTCTAGCCTCTTCCAAAATTCATCCCTAAACAGGACACCTGGGGAGAATTGCAATAGCTTGGGCTATAGAGGTCCAAATGGAATTCCTGAAGATGTTCAAAAAAAGGGCACATACGTTAATTTCTATGTTCTGAAGTTCAGACTTAGAATATGAACCAGTGACACGTGGCATGCCGTACACCTTTGTTTTTCTGAACATTCTTGTAACAGGTAACCTTGTGAAAAGGATCATAAATCCCAAATGGTGAAGCCAATTTTGATGAAACCTATGGTTTTGGGATCACGGACATGCGAGGTTACCTCAGTGCAAAATTTCAGACATAGAGGAGCAGCAATTTTGGAGATATCATAGAAACAGTAATAGGCATTTTTGCAGAAGAAATTGGAAATTTAGGGCTTCATGTTCCGGGAGCTTCCCTCCACTGTTTTCAGAAAAGGAGTGCATTGGACAGCCCCATTTGAAGAGATATATCTATCTATCCAATTAGATATGAAAGATTCCAAGTTTTGAAAATTAGGGTTTCTGTGACAAACCCTATATTAGCCAGCTCCGAAACTAGGACGAACACCTCAAATCGGTAAGATATAATCCTTTGCTATTTTCATTTGAGGTTCTCATTTAAAATTGATCTATCACATCAGCTTGATGATAAGCTTGGTGAAGTTGACAACTCCCAATTATGGAAGTATATGATATCCTTGAAGAAATGAATTGGACACCTACATGAGTAGAGAGGTTCCAGTTCCAGAGGGAGATGAGGCTCAAAGCCTTACTCAAGAAGAACTTGGTCAAGGCCAAGAAGATCATGGTTGATTCAATCATGGATCAACTTGTACTACAAGTGTATTCCTTAAAGACGCCGATGAGGTTTGATTCCTTGACCAAGCTATTTAAAGGGAAGAACATAGATCGGAATATGACCTTAAGAAACCAGTTGAAGGAAGTGAAGATCCAGAATGAAGAGACCATGCAGTCATAAGGGTCTCTCAAATCAAAGAACAACTTGAAGCGGAAGTGAAGAATGCAGAAGTGATGATGGCCACCTTGAATGGCCTCCCAGGATCATGGGATTCATTCATGCGAGGAATGTGTGCCAGAAGGAAGTGATTACTTTTAGTAGACTTTGGGAAGAAGAAGAAGCTCTACCCATAAGAAGAGAAGATAAGATGGGATCAATTGAAGATCAAGCTCTCACCATCCAAAGAAGATCCCTCAAGTAATGAGGAATACAAAGGACTCAACTCTTAAAGCACCTCTTATCCATCCTAGCATTTGGATAAGAAACGATGCTATCATGAATGAAGAAGATGATGAAGCTGAAGGCTCAAGAAGGAGTATACCCACGAATCAAATAAAGATAAGTATTCAATTGTCATTTCATAATATTGTTTTGTTATGCGTTTGTTTATATTCAGTTGATGTATCATTCATGATAGGATGTTTGCATTAATGATAGTATACTACTAATATGCATGTGATGGGTAAGTAGCTCATGGTTCTATACAAACTCTCCATTGGTACTTCTCTAGAATGAAACCTCTTTGCTGACATATTGGATTAGTGCACAATATCAATGTTGTCCTGGTAGAGATGGAAGGCATCTAGAAAGTTTCAGTGAGATATGGATGAATGTTGTATTGGCTAAAGTAGTTGCATGATCATATATTTATGCATAAGAATTTGCCAGTATGAATATACCTTATGAAATGTTTTTAACCATACAACTGCATTTGACTTGTAGGAAAGACCGCATACATAATTTCCTACAAGTAAAGAAGAATGAAGACTTGTTCTGAAGAACAAGTGACGATAGTTCAAAGACAAAGAATAATATGACGAATATAGTGACATTATTGATACAGAAACTTTGAGCCATGAAGAAGTAACCAAGTAGAAATGGAAGACCAGTTCAAGAAAGATGATTTCTAGGATGTGGTATCAATACGTGAAGGGAAGTTCGTAGCTCCATCATGAAGTAGATGGAAACATTGTGGGATACAAAGCAAGATTTATAGCACGAGGCTTCTCACGAAAAGAAGGCATAGAATACGAAGAGACATTTGCAGCAAGCAAGAATTGAAACACATACATGATGAGATTGATGAAGATCTTAACCTTTGCTACAAGGTTGAAGATGAAATTCTACACACTAGATGGATACATAGAATACTAGTAGCATAGGAAGCTACTTGTCACTCTGGTACATAATGTTTTCAGTGCATAGAGCACAGAAAATAGAGGGAGTATGATGCTTCGCTTTAGAGGGAGTGACTACAGAATATCTTGAGGTTCGACATGGTATGACAGGATGGGCATTTTATTGATGACTCTAGGCTTTACTGAAAGTAAAGTGGATTCCAACCTTTGCTTCAAGGTTGAAGGCGGAAAACTAGTGATGCTCCTGTTATGTGTCGATGCACTATTTTGTAGGCATGGAGGTGTGGACAAGGTAAGTATGCAGTAGAGATCCCGAATAGGTTCAGGATGACGGACTACATAACCACACCTATGGCATCGAACATGAAGCTATTGAGTGATGCTTCATCAGAGACGGTTGATGCTACGATGTGTCATCAGATGATATGGTCCTTGATGTACCTAACAAACACAATACCAGATATGTGATTTTCTATGAACACCTTGAGCCAGTTCCTAACAGATCCGAGACATGTTCGCTTGATTGCTGCAAAGCATATTCTGAGGTACCTGAGGGGTACAGTCGATTATGGGCTCAAGTACGATGCGAATTAGAACATTAACCTGGAGGGGTATGTTGATTCACATTGGGCAGGTAGTGCCATTGATAGGAAGAGCACTTCAGGGTGTTGCTTCAGTATGGGATCAGGTGTGATCTCTTGGTTTAGCAGGAAGCAATACTGTGTGGTACTGAGTACAACTGAAGCAGAGTATGTCATAGCTTGTTCAGCTAGTTGTGAGGCAGTATGGCTGTGGAAGCTACTATCTGATTTATTTGATATCCAGATAGATGCTACCTATATACATTGTGACAACCATATTTGCATGAAGTTGTCAGAGAATCCAGTGTTCCATGACAAGTCAAAGCACATCAAGATCAAGTATCACTATATCAGGTATATGGTGCAGAGGGGAGCAGTGAAGCTCCAGTATGTTGCGAAAATGGAATAGATAGCTGATGTGTTGACGAAGCCATTGGCCAGAGTGAAGTTTGAGTACTTCAAGGAGAAGCTTGGTGTTCTCCAGATCGAGGTTTCCTCCAAGGGAAAGTGATGAGTCCCAAATCCATTCTGACAAGCAGGTCAGATATAAGGGCTGAGCCATTATGTCATGGTGAGAGGATTCCGTTCCTTCCATGTCATATATGAGTGTTGAGATCCATATCCATTCTAACGAGTAGGTCAGATATAAGGGCTGAGCCATTCTGTCATGGTGAGAGGATTTGGTTCCTTCCATATCAGATATGAGTGCTGATTTCCATTCTAGGAATGGAGGTTCCTAGTCAGTTACTAGGAACACTCAGTCCGGGACTGAGAAAGCCATTATGACGAGAAGGTCAGATGTAAGGGCTGAACCATTCTGTCATGGCTAAAGGATTTAGTTCCTTCCATGTCAGATATGATTGTTGGCCATTCTGTCGAGTAGGACAGATGTAAGGGCAACTGCCACTCTCCGGGAGAGTGGAGGCACCTGGTCAGTTACCAAGTAGCTTAGGCTGGGACTGGGGGCCTTTCTGTCAAGGGTGGAGGATTTGGTTCCTTCCAGGTCAGATGTGAGTGCATGCCATTCCATCATGGTGAGAGGATTAATTTCCTTCCATGGCCGATGTAAGTGCGGGCCATTCTGTCATGGTGAGAGGATTAAGTTCCTTCCATGTCTGATGTAAGTGCGGGCCATTCTTTCATGGTGAGAGGATTAATTTCCTTCCATGTCCGATGTAAGGGTAGGCCATTCTATCATGGTGAGAGGATTCAGTTCCTTCCATGACAGATGTGAGTGTGGGGCCTTTCTGATGTGATTGTAGTTTACTACATGATCAGATGTGAGTGTTGGGCATGCCTTTATGACGAGTAGGTCAGATGTAAGTGATAGGCATGCCTTTCTGATGAGTAGGTCAGATGTAAGTGTTGGGCAAAGACCTACTTGATGGCTAGGCATACAACCAGCATGAAAGAAGGTTGGATCTGTAGAACTTCCTATGACGAGATAGCACACACATGATGATGACCAGATGAGATCCAGATCGAGCTATGATCCAGATCCAGTTATGATGACTCTAAGAGATCCAGATCGAGTGATGATCTAGATCTAGCAGTGATGATCCAGATCTAGTGATGATGTCCCATGATGTTCTAGATCGATTATGATCTAGTGACGATGTTCCAGATCGAGTATGATCCAGTGACGATGATCCAGATCGAGAGATGATCCAGATCCAGATGAAAGATGACTCAATATGAATATGACTTGAAGATGAAGATTACGAGAAGTTGACAATGATTCAGATGATACAGAGAAGAAGACTTGTGCTAATAAATTGTGTCGAGAGAATGCCTTCCTATTTAAGAGGGAGTGTTGATGTAATTGTAACTTCAGAATGTATTCATTCGTATTTCTTATGTATTGTAACCGATGTTTATTCTGGGATGTATTATAATGTAATTGAGTCATTTCATACCCTGATGTTTATTCTGGGAAGTTTCTATAATGAGAAATTCATGTCAAGTCATTGTGGGTAACCCTCCTATTGGTCAAGGGTTAAAGTCCCCAGAGTTATGGGGCCCTTGGGTTATTAGACTATCCTAGTGAAGTCGACCCTAGGTGAGTCATTGTAAGTCGGGGCAATAGTCCCCACCATTGTGTTACCCTCCTATTGGTTAGAGGAGGAAAAGTCCCCACAAGTGGTGGGGCACTAGGGCTATTAGACACTCCTAGAGATGTCGGCTCTAGTAAGTAATTGTTAAGTGAGGCCGACATGTTGGAGTGCACTTCAAGTGAACGGAAGAATATAAATAGAGAGTGAGCCTCTCTATTTATCTCACTTGCAACACATACACTCACTCATTGAGGGCACATGAGTGAGAGAGGAGAAGCTCTCTCAGTGTGAGAGAGAGAGACTACTGCTGTCGGGAGATCATCTTACTGTTTTTTGGTTTTACCTTTTGTGTTGATTATATCTCTGAGGAAGTTGTGGGGTTTTATCCTTTATGGTTTCCCTAAGGAAAACTCTTTGTGTCTCTTGTATCTTGTGTTGTGCTTATGTTTATTGCTGTGCTTTTTATTCTCTCAGTTAAATATCCTAAGATCATAATGCTAGCTTGAATGATGAAAACCTAACAAACTGAAGCAGCAAGATAGATTTTCTGGAAATGACCATTTTACCAGCAAAATTCAAACATCTTTTTTTGGCTAAATGAGAATGAATTCTCAAAAACCTAAAGAGAATTTTCTTTAGGATGGGTTCATCTAGAAAAATTATTTCTCAGTTTCTTAACAGGTGTCAAGGTTTGGGATATTCAAATTGGTCTTTACAATTCTTTTTCTCTAGATTGTAATTTCATGTTTTAGTCAGTAACTTAAAAGGCATATTATGAGGATATGGAGAGGAATATAGAAACATGGAAACATGGGTTTCGATGGGAATGAGTTAAATTAAAAAAACCTATCTCTTTTTTAACAGAGTTGTTACGGTTTGATACATAAAAATGGGGCTTTGAAACCTATTTTCTAGAAATTCACCTATTGAAATTAGTTAAAACGTGTCATTTTCTATTTGTAACTATTAAGCATAGTAAGGTGGTTGGATTATTGCATATATCAAAGCTGTTAGAAAATTATGTTCAACTTCAAAACATACAAACATAGTACAACATCGGGAGAGAGTGCATGCCAAGATACTCAATTTCAAAGGATAATTTAAAATCATTCGAATTGTTTGATAGAGGGAATTCAAACTCAACATTTAAAAGATAAAGAGAATATATAGGTGACAAAGTATCAGACATCAACTAAAGAAGCGGGAAATTAGAGGCAACTGAAAGCATTAGGATCATTTGTCCATTCGAAACCTATCGAAGCAACAGTTCCATATGTTAATTAATTATTGTCAAACCAATTCCTAAAATACAGTAACTAGCTATGTAGCTGTTAACATTCCAATAATAGTTATTATTTTTAGAAAGTAGAGGTTAGGATGACTCAGATATTATTGGGAGGCTAGGAAGTCATCGTTTTTTCTATATATTCACATGTATTATATAGAAAGGAGGTTCGAATCTCATGAGGAGAGAGGTATTTACTGTAACTATTGGGTACTATCTCATTTTCGAATGTAAATAAAGTCGCTGAGAGGAAATTTTGTAAACTTTCAAGGAAGATATTCTTGCATCGTTTTTTTCTCAGTAAGTAATTTTATTTAGTGATTGTACTTTAGGTTTCCTACACCATTATGTATTTTCTTTCATTTTTGAATGATAATGTGAACTAGATTTCATATTTGAAGATCTAGTTTATTAGATTCAAACATTTTAAATATTTTCTTCTATTGTTATCACAGAATTCAGCCTTCTTAGATGCTCTGTTTTAATGGACTCTCTTCCAATGTCTACTACCATCTTGCACTACCTAAATTCTGAGGAAATGGTGTCTACCCTACCTCTGTCCTTGTTTCAAACCCCAATCTCTTGTAGCTTAAACCGGTATATTTTTATTGACTCCATTGTCTAATGGTCTCTTTTCAAGTCTATCCCACCAAACCTTTATGAAAATATAAACTTGTTCCTATTAGAAATATGACCTTCTGAATGTTATTATTGAATATTTTGAGTGTGAAATATTTATGGTTATTGAGAGATCCCTCTATGATTGTATAAAGATAGAATACAGTCTAAAGTGGTTATGTGGTTACCTCGGTGTTTCCTTGATACAATCCAAGGAAAATATCAGTGATAACATCTTGGTGTTGTTTCCGGGGAACATATGTTAATTTTTCCCTGGGTATGAACGATAGAGTTTCATATTTAACTGTTGATGGTGAACAATGGTTAGACACCAAGTAGGATGTTCATCTTTCATATGGAGAATCCAACCTTGAATAATCTAGATTTCAGAATTTTTATGGTGACTCCTCTATCAGAAGGTTTCACAGTTTGAAGTGTTGATCTGGTTTCCTAATTATTCAAGATTACCTCTATATCTGCAAGGTGTGCTTCTATGAATTGTGCTCATATCCTTGGTTTTCTGAATCGAATACTTAATGTAGATCAGAAAAACTACCTTCCAAAATTCAAAGATGAAAAAAGTGATCATATTTCCCTCCATTTGGTTAGATTTCATATGCATATACATAAGCTTGGTATTGAATTGCATGAACATTCTTTAATGAAAATGTTCATGGTCAATTTGGAAGGAAATGCATGGTCATGGTATGAGGTGTTTCCATCAGAGAGTTTATATTCCCTTAAAGACTTTCATACAGTATTTAATGAACATTTCATAGGCCAATATCCTTCCTTGTTGGTCGTTGAAGATTGTTGTATGCATGTTAATGGTTTCATTGAATATTTGAAGAACATATATGGTGATGATGGTTTATGGATGAATAAATTTAGAGAATTTGCAAGAGAACCCATTTAATAAAAAGGAAGTGCAAGACAAATTCCATGACATTCTAGAAAGTTCCCAGCAATTGATAATTTCTTTTTCTACTGAAAGTGATGATAAGCCAAAATTTTGATTTATTTAGTCACATTTCTTTTTCTAAATTTGATGAGAATTTGCAGCAGTCTTATTAGTCTTTATGTAACCAAGAAGGAAGTTGGGACAATGAATCAAATCCTTCCTCATATCATTCAACCTCTGAATATTTGTTACTAGAAGGATCTTCCCATTTTTTGTCAGAAAATACCATTTTTTAGCAAAAATATCCTCAAAGTTATAATTATTTTGTGGTTGATTACATAGATGAATCTAGTTATGGAAAATATCAGTCTCATAGTCTTTTAGTCTGTTCATTTTCTGAAATTTCATGTATAGAGGAATCAGATTTTGAGTTAATGGTTGAAGAAGGATATTTGTATGTTTATAAAACTCATATTTCACCTAAATATTTACAAGAACATACAAATTCCTCTTTTTTTATGGATGATGAGAAAGATGAGCAACAATACAATCAGTCCCAGCATATGGAACAACCAATAGTCTACAATGAGGGATTGAGTCACCAAGAAGAAGAGGAAGGTTCTTGATTGATTTTTTCTTCATGTCTTTCAATTTCAGAATCCTTGTGTCAAGAAGCATCTATTTCACTTGAATATATTGAAGAACATAATAATAATTCTTTTGAAACACATGAAGGGAATTAAGTTTTGAATTATGAAATTTCAAATGAGGTTGTTGATGTTCCATTTAAAATTTATCATGAGCATACCCTTCATGGTTGTTCTAAAAATATGTTTGACAGTTTTCAAGTGAAACTATTGTTTGAGAAGCCTTTCCATAGCAAGCAAATAACAAAATATGTTGAGGGTGATTATTATTTTTATGACCCCGTGGCCATATGGAGAAATTTTTTAGTTGGGATAGTGTTATAGCTGATTTTACCACTCCATGTGAATCACACTTGTATGGCCCTCTGCTGTCCCTTTGCAGACTCCTTAGACCCCTTGGACCATTTTTTTTCCTTTGATGTTTCCTTGACCATCCCTATAAACATGTGAAAATTAATACACATGACTGTTAAACCCCTAATCACGTATATACATGCGTTTGTCCCCTAAAACCGCGTACATCGGGATGTGTGCAAAATCCAAATCCTTTTGGAGTTTTCCTTGACATGGATCCGACTCACTTGACTCCTGGCCTTCCATATGCCTTGAGATCGCTCGGATTCGACCTTTCATTACCCCTTTGAAAAGCTATATAAGGAAATCTTTGGATACATTGAAGGCATAAGAGAATTGAGAGAAAAGAAACTATAGTCCATTGTTGCTGGAAGTTGTGCTTGAGTCTGCATCCCTTTGTCCCTTGGAGCACTTTTGTGTTCTTCCCAAGCTTTCCTTTTGCTTGTGAGCTTGCTGTAGAGAGATGGAGGATTGAGGTGGTGGAGGCCCAAGTGGGGAATTCAGTTTATTTGACTCGTAGATGTGCCAATAGAGGTTGTATCCATTGTAATCTCCTCGGCCTCTCTTGGGAAATCCGATATAAGCTCTGCAAAAATTAACGATTTCTTCGATTTTGTCGAAACAAAATCGAGATCGAATTCTTACAGGATGACAATCCATTTATTATATTTTTCTGCAATCATCCTTCAAGTGAGGATGAATTGAAATGGATTAACATGGGATACAACCAAGGTCTGGCGAAGGAGAATATAATGTCTCAACCATTGAACCCCATGTATGGTAGCTAAGGCAAGCTTCTCAACATGAGAATAATGGATTTGCACGTCAATAAGATTCTGGCTTAGATAGTATATGACATTCTCTTGGAGCTCCTCATCCTCTTTAACCAAAACCATACCAATTGTCTCCATGGATGCGACCACATAAAGTAGAAAATCATGGCTATAGTCTAGGGGACTAATCACCAGGGTCGATGCTAGGGCTCACTTGAGTGCATCAAAGGACTCCTGGGCTCACTCATCCCAACAAAAAATGGTGTCCTTCTTCAAAAGACGCATGAATCCTCTAGTCAAATTGGAAAAATTGACAACGAATCTTCATAAGAAGTTTTCCATGCCTTGCAAACATTGAAGATGACGAATGTTGTTCGGGGGAGACAGCTGAAGTATTGCCTCAACCTTCAAAGGGTCGAATTTTATACCCTATTTAGAAATAATGAATCCTAATAAGCGACCAGACTTCACAGAAAATATGCACTTGTGAGGATTTAACCTAACCAAATAATGGTGGCACCTTTCGATTACCAATCTCAAATGATAGGAATGACACATTCTCATATGAGAATGAGAAGCAAGGTCATCCAAAAACACTTCGATAATCAATTTGAGATCATGGAAGATCAAGGTCATAGCCCGCTGAAAAGTAGCTCTGGTTTTCTTAAGGAAAAAAGGCATTTTTTGATATGAAAAAGTTCCCCGAGGACAAATAAATGCGGTCTTGTGTTGGTCCTCAGGTTTAATTTCTGATTGTATCCAGAAAAGCCATCCATAAAGGAAAAAACCTCGCTACCCGCACACTCATCCAAAATATGATCAATAAATGGTGTGGGGGAGTTGTCCTTAGGACAAGCACGATTCAAATCACGGAAATCAGTACATGTGCGGATCGCTCCCTACTTCTTATCAACCAGAACAGGGTTTGAAACCCACTCCGTCAAGGGAACAGGATAGATAAAACCGACTTTCAATAGTTTCTCTATCTCTACCTTAATCACGGGTGCTTTCCTAGGATTCACTGCATGTAAGCATTGTCGAACAGGCTTAGCATCGGGATAAGTCTTAATCTCATGTTCAACAATGCGAGGGTCAATACCTAGAATTTCATCGTAAGACCAAGCAAAGATATCACAAAATTCTTTAAACAGCTCGGTATATTCTTGAATCTCAGCATGGGAACATTCTACCCCAATATAGACATTCTCTATCCTTCCAGGATTGCAAGAGATATTGATAGGAATCGTTGGAGATATATTTTCCATGTTCCCATCAGCCATTAGACCAGGAGAGATTAATGGAACCATGGGACTACCAATTCTCTCGCTAAGAACCTCCCTAAAGTCCTCACACTCCAAGCGGTCAAGCTCGGGAATAAAGTAAGATCTATGATGGAGCTCTTCCCATGGTGGCTCAACTCCCGACATGGCCTCAATAATCGCTTCGTCTGAAGGAAAAAAACTATTAAAGTAGTCATGCGCGTGAGAAGACTGTACTGCCCATGCAGGCAACACATATGGGTCCTTCTCCTCCATATGCGAAGAGGAAGGACTAGGCACTACAACACACTAAAGATTTGCTTGATAAGCGACCATAGTTGTAGGCAACAGCACGTCCGTCACGATGGGCTCACTCGAAGTATTCAGAGTAGGAAGAATCCAAGGATCTTCCATATGACTCGTGCAAAAAGACACCAATCTCATAAATGTCGAAGCCTCACCAGAACTAGACCCTATCATAAGGATAGGTGCAGGACAACTAAAACTTCCTATGAGGGATCAATACATGCCTCAACCCACACTCCCAGTTGCCGACTGAGAGTGCTCTATAATTAGGATTGAAGCTCCCAAAGATGTGGTAACTGAGAGATTCTTGAATGACATTTGATCAATCGTAACTATCTTCCCATTAAATGGAAAGCATACAACATGAAATAGTGAAGAAGTTACAGCTTGCATACTGTACATCCAATTCCTACCCAGCAAGAGATTGTAGTCAAGGGGTGCATCAACCACCTCGACCTATATCGCAATGGTCTTCCCTCCCAAACAGACCTTAAGGGAAGGAAGGATCCCGTGCAGTCTAAACGATCTCCCATCAACCATAGCTAACATGGTCACAGATTTAGACAACTCAAGGGAACCTAAACCCTTCCAACATAATAAAGACATCATAGAAGTAGCAGTGCCTTCGTCAATCATAGTGCGCTTGACAGTCATGTTGAGACATTCTACATGAATCAAAAGAGACACATAGTAAGGAAAGCGAGGATGAATTCCTACGGTTTCAAATTTAATCATGGAGGAAGAATGATCATCATTCACACCAAGGGAAGAAAGCAAAGCCTTCCTTTGCGAAGGAAAACTTTGAAGTACTTCTAGTGTAGACATCGCACAAGGAGTGTGGCCCAAATGGACTATAGTTTCTTTGCTCTCAATTCTCTTATGCCTTGAATGTATTCAAAGAGTCTCTTATATAGCTTTTCAAAGGGGTAATGAAAGGTCGAATCCAAGCGATCTCAAGGCATATGCAAGGCCATGAGTCAAGTGAGTCGGATCCATGTCAAGGAAAACTCCAAAATGATTTGGATTTTTCACACATCCCGATGTACATGGTTTTAGGGTTCAAACCCACATATATACGCAATTAGGGGTTTAAAAGGAGTGTGTATTAATTATCACATGTTTATAGGGATGGTCAAGGAAACATCAAAGGACAAAAAATGGTCCAAGGGGTCTAAGGAGTCTGTAGAGCGATAAGGGAAGGCCATACAAGTGTGATTCACTTGGAGTGGTAAAATCAGCTATAACAGATAGTTGGTTATGTCTTCGTCATAAATATAAAATCCATTATCATTTATTTTTACCATTATGTTTTTCAGTTATGATTTTGATTAAGCATGGTGAGGAAGTTCACTTATTCGATCAACTGTTGGATTGTCTTTATTGGCACTTTTTCATTACTTGATTTGGAATTTGTTGTTGATGTAATTATAACTTTGGAATGTATTCACTTGTATATTTCATACATATTGTATTTCATTTGCTCCCTAATGTTCCTATCAGGAGAATCATTAATGTAATCAAGTCATGAAAATTCATAGAGGTTAACCCTCCTCGTTGATCAGGGGGAAAAGTCCCTGCAGTTGTGGGGCACTAGGGTTATTAGACTCTCCTAGAGAAGTCGTCCCTGGTAATTTGTTGTCAATTCAGAAATTAGTATAAATAGAGAGTGAGCCTCTCTATTTATCATACAGTCACTCACACTCAGTTGTAGTGCATGAGTGAGAGAGAAGGAGCTGGGATAAGAGAGAGAACAACTGTTGGAGATCATCTTATTATCTTTGGTTTTTACTGCTGCCATTGGTGCTCATTCTATCTCTGATGAAGTTGTGGGGTTTTCTCCTTTATGGTTTCCCCTGGGAAAATATTTGTGTCCATTGTCTCTTGTGATTGATTGATGTGCATGTTATTCTTTCATATAAGATACTAAGATCATACTGCATAAATGATAAAAATATAGCATGGTATCAGAGCTAACCTGAGAAGAAGAAACTGCGCATCTGTGGAAGCTATGGATTTTTACTTTTTGGGTCTCTCTCCACAATCCATCAGCAAAAGGAGGCGAGGCTTAATCTCCATTTAAGGGTGCATCTTTCTATTGAAGAAGAATTTGATTCTGAGCACTTTAAGTTTTTGACTTACCACTGCATCGAGAAATTAGGGATTTTTGGTCAAGAGGAATTTTTGAGTGAGCCTAGGTTAGAATTTCTCTCCTCTTTAAAATCAAAGTTTAGAGACAAAAATCAAGGTTTTTGGTTGGGTAGAACTCCGGGAAAGTCAAATGCTAATTTTCCCTAGAACAAGAAAATCAGCACTACAGAAGATCAACTCCAGATCCAGTTTTTAGCTTCTTAAATCGGTAAGATCTAAATATTTTGTGTTTCCATTTGAGGTTCTCAATTAAGATGTCTCATCACACCAATCTTGATGAAAATCTTGAGGGAGCTGATAACTTTTGAGCCTGGAATTATAGGATCTCCCTGGTCCTGGAAGAAATGAATTGGACTTCTACATTAGTGGAGAGGTTCTAGTTCTAGAGGGAGATGAGGCTAAGGCCTTACACAAGAAGAACTTGATCAAGGCCAAGAGTATTATTGTTGATTCAATAAAGGATCACCTCATACCACAGGTGTCCTCCCTAAAGACACCTAAAGAGATGTTTGATGCCTTGACCAAATTGTTTGAATGAAAGAACATAAATCAAAAGACAACTTTGAGGAATCAATTGAAGAATGTGAAGATCTAGAATGTAGAGACCATACAGTCATACTTTACAAGGGTCTCCTAGATCAAAGAACAACTTGAAGCAGTAGATGAAGAAGTGGAGAATGTAGATATTATGATGACCACCTTTAATGGTCTCCTTAGGTCATCAAAATATTTCATTGAAGGGATTTGTGCTTGAAGAAAGCTAGTCACCTTTAGTAGACTGTCGGAGGAGTGCTCATAAGAAGAAGCTAGAATAGTATCACGAGAAGAAAATATGGGAAGTGAAGATCAAGCTCTCCCAATACACTCCAAGAAAATAATAAGGGACTATCATCCTCCTAAAGGTAAGCATTGTCACCAAAAAAATTACTTTAGAACATCTCAACTCAGATGTTTCACTTGTGATGAGATAGGACACTGCCAGAAATTGTCCTAGAAACAAAAGTAACTCTCACAAGAAGAAGGACAAAAGAAAAAATCATGCTCACAATGCAGAGGATGATGATCCTCCCTGGAAAAGATTCTAACAAGAAAGTGAAGATTCTTCAAGTGATGAAGAGTATGTTCTGATTTATGCCCTAATGGGAACTGTCACACATGGAAGCAATGATTGGATTTTATAGACAGTGGGGATTCCAAGAATATGGCAAGATTCAAAGAATCCTTTGTTAAACTATCTGAACATGAGTCACCTCACAAGGTGAAACTTGGGGATGATTACCAGTATCCAATAAAAGCTAGTGGTGAATCATCATATAGGCTAGACTCTGGAAAGTCTATGAAGATGAAGGAGGTCTTGTTTGTACCATGACTAAAGAAGAATCTCTTGTCCATATCTGCATTGGATTCAAAAGGCATGAGGGTTTCATTTGTAGATAGACAAGTCCTTATGTGGCCAAAGGGAAAGACTATAGATGATGCAGTGGTGATTGGAGAGAAAGAAGGAGGACTATACAAATTGAAGGGCCAACCAGAACAAGCCTTGGTCCATGACTCAGTAGAGCCAAATGAACTTTGGCATAGAAGGTTTGCACACGTGCACTATAGAGCACTACAACTTGCAAGAAAAGTTGTTGAAGTTCTTCTATAAATACAAGCAAAACATGATGGTGTCTGCAAAGGATGTGTGAAAGGAAAGAACACAAAGAAGACATTTCCAAGTAGCGAGAGAAAAGAAAAAGGAATCTTGGAAATAATCCACTCCCATGTATGCGATCCGATGTCATCTAGTTCATTGCGTGGGTATGTGTACTATGTTTCTTTCATTGATGATTATTCTAGGAAGACATGGATATACTTCTTGAAAAACAAAGATGAAGTATTCAGCAAGTTTAAAGAGTTCAAAGCCTTGATTGATAATCACACAGAAAATGAAATCAATACCTTTCGATCAGACAATGGTTGAGAATTCACATCAAATGAATTCAAAGAATTATTCAAAGATTCAGGGATTAAGAGGGAGTTGACCACTCCATACAATATACACCAGAATGGGGTTGCCGAAAGGAAGAATAAAATGA
Organism: Pseudotsuga menziesii; assembly: GCA_001517045.1. Classification (NCBI taxonomy): domain Eukaryota; kingdom Viridiplantae; phylum Streptophyta; class Pinopsida; order Pinales; family Pinaceae; genus Pseudotsuga; species Pseudotsuga menziesii. The sequence goes on along the minus strand of LPNX011146046.1, from coordinate 353,779 downwards.
TTATGGAAGCTGCAAGGGCAATGCTTCATGATCAAGATCTTCCCATGCATCTATGGGCAGAAGCTGCTAGGGCAGTTGTGTATGTACAAAACCGTACTGTGACACAAAGTACTCGAGAACAAGACACATGAAGAAGTATTTTTCAGCAAGAAACTAGAGGTCATCCATCTCAGAATATTTGGTTGTCCAGTGTACATACACATTCCAAAAGAAAAGAGGACAAAGTTAGATCCTTCAGGAAAGAAGGGTATATTTGTGGGATATAGTGAAATCTTGAAGGCTTACATAATATACTTCCCAGGATTCAAGAAGATCAACATCAGTAGAGACATAACATTTGATGAATATTTAGCTTACAACAATCCTAGAAAGAAACCTATTGAAGACCCTGAAGAAGAAGAAACACCCAGAATTCAAGATACATCTATGACCGATGCAACTCAAGAAGAAGATCAAGAAATAGAAGAACCCCAGGAACCTGTAGATCCACCACAGGAAAATAATACTAATAAGAGGAAAACTGCATGGGTACGAAAGTCTATCCAAGGTGCAGAAAGATATGAGGATCAAGAAGAAATGCATAGAGAGAGGAGAAGAACTAGGTCCTACTCTGGTTCTGTAGCCCGATTATGTGACATCATTGTTAAAGAACCTGTTGCACCTGCAACAATTTCCCAAAATTCTAAAATTTTTTGGGGCCCTCCTTTTCTACAAGTTAGTGAGTTCTTTTCTTGAGTTCATCTTTTGATTGTAGCTTATGATGGATTTATGGCTCCTTCTAGAATTTTGAATGTTAGGAATTTGACTGGTTTTTCATAGTTTAAATGTTTAAGGACTTCCATTGAAATTGAGTCCCTGTCGTTTTGCAAAACTTTTAGAAATTTCGTTGCAAAGTTTTCATGTCGGGCGTTTTCCTACCGTTGCGGGTGTCTTTCAGCTTCTAAGTTTCTTACCCGTCCCGCCGTTGCGGGTGGTGTCCGGAACCTGATTGTTTTGTCGAGCCCACCATTGCGGGTCTTCTCCCAATCCTCCTGGCCGTTCATCGCGCCGCTGTAGCGGATGCTTGTTCGATTCTTATTTGACTTTGTCGACCCGCCGTTGCGGGTGGTCGTCAGGTCCGCTTGGTTTTAATGTGACCGCCACTTCGGGTGCCTCTAGATTCTTGATGGTTTCTGCCAAGCCCCGCCGTTGCGGATTAGCGTAAATTCGTGAATCCTCGTCTCCCGCCGAACCGTGCTTTTGGAGTTTCTTTTTCTCGTTCCGGACAGTGAGGTGTGAAGGATGTTCCACCATTGCGGGGGAGGCCAGACTCTTGGTCGTCCGACCAGGGTTTCCACCGACGCCCGATATGGGATTCTCGTTCGTGGGTTATTTTGTAACTGATCGGGCGAGTTGGGACTGGAGGTGTTCCACCGTTGCGGATGGTATGAATCTTGTGCCGCCCGACATAACTTTTGGAGCCGCCCCAATTGATGTGACTCCTCGCACGTGTGGCGTTGTTCATATATGTATGGTGACAAACGGGGTTTTTTGTATTGTTTTCGATCACTGTCGCGAGGAGTCGAGCTGTCACGTTTTGAAAGAATCGAAGGGTTAGCTGTCACTGTACCAGTTTCCAGGTGGCGAGGGTGGATCTCCAACTGTCATTAGCTTGATCACTGCGTTGATTGCCAGGTAGGTGCCTCTCGTCCTTCATTTGCGTTTAGCGTTTGATGGTTTTCCGCCGAGTTTTGGGGCCCCGCGTTTTTCTTCCTCGTCCAGCTAGGATTTTGGTTTGCTTAGATCATTTATTCTCTTGACCTAGGGTGCTTTCTGTCTACCCGTAGTAGTTGCTTGCGGGCTAGGGTTGGGGGTTTTGAGGCGCAGATGGCCATTACGCCGTCTGCGCCAGGCTTCGGTGTGCGGTCGCGATGGGTAGAGACTGCGTTGTTGGTGAATGTTTAGGGGTTGGGTCTAGACTGGCCGCAGTTGCCATGTTTTTTTTTCCTGGTTTTCCTTTTTTTTTTTTACAGTTCGGGGTTGTGCGCCATCTCGATGGGAAATTATTGGTAGAACCGGGGACTGGCTCGACCGGGATAAATAGGGTTGAGAGGATTGTTGTTAATAGTGTCGCCTTCTCACTGCGGCCCATGTTGTTTGAGCCACCTATCGCGATCTAGTTTTGCAGTTGACCGCCTAAAGCCCCAGTCAGGGTCGAAAGAAAGTGTCGCTGATAGCGCGGCTTTCATTAGGGATAGCGTGGGTTGGTTTCGATGAGGATACCTTATCCTGAGATGTGGTCGTTTCCCGCCGAGGTGGGTGAGAGTGTTAGAAGCATAATGTTTTCTTCGATGCTGGTCGCCTGCGTTTCTGTCGCAATGGGCATGTTGGGCCGTAGGGCTGAAGTGTCGACTGATTAAGCCTGAGGCTGTTATTTTTTTTCTCTTTGCGGGTGATAAGCGATGGAATGTTGATTGCATATTGCATCTACATATAGCGTGCACATTTTTGCTTCGATATATTACCTTCATAAAAAGTGACAAGCCTCATAAGAGCATAGGTTGCATGCCAACATGACTGACAAATTGATGCATGTGAAATAAATCATAAGGCAATTCGTCCATAATACATGG
>LPNX011146046.1:339923-351024 GCA_001517045.1 Pseudotsuga menziesii | reverse complement strand
ATCAGCCATTATGAAGGTCGCCACCAGGCCAGAGCTATTCCCGTGCTCTGAGTTAATGAGATGGGTGCTACCACATACAAACCACAATTCAATGCTCCTCTGTAACATCAAAAGCCAGGGCTATGCTGCATTTAGCCCCGGATATGTAGATTTAGCTTATCATCTACCAGAGCCTCAGCTTTTCCTTACGAATGAATGGCTGGACGACCTCCGGATGGACCTTGTAGAGACCTTAAAAAGAATGCTCTTACCTGGGAAGATCTTCCGACATAGAGTGACTGAAGATTATGACACCGCCAGTCTCAGGCCCACTTACAGATTCATAGCTTTAATGCTAAACAGAATCTTCGGGAGGGCAAATGGCAAACTGTTCAAGTTTGAATGGATACCCCTAATGTTTTTTGTAGCAACGGAAGGAACCATTTTCAATTGGGCGAGCATAGTATCAAGCAACCTCTCCTCTTGTGTGGCTGTAGCTTTGGAAGGAAAGGAACGAAGAAGATCTGAATTTTACATGAGCTCCATTCTAATTGACTGCATACTATGCCACCAGCCTTTCCCCGGGCTCAAATGTGTTTGGGAGAAGGATAGGATGCCCGTATATGCAGCATTTAGACTACTGGGAGCTCATCAATACCATACTTACTATAGAGAGATCTGTGAACGATTTATCATGCCTCTGCACACTCTCATATTCCAAAAGGAATGCAACTGCATGTCAGAAGAGGCCATGCAGATCATAGAGGAGTTTGGGGACTATTTCTTGACAGAAAACAGGATGTATTTGAGGATGTTTGGTGGGTCAAAGACCCCTTATCTGTTGCCCAAATATGCAACAGATTATATAGTACACAAGGAGGCTGTTAGACAGGTGTATATAGATGGAATTGGTCATTTCCTATTCCAGAAGAAGAAGTCTGCCTACCCTCCTCTGCCTTTTAAGTTAGGTAGTTGCAGCTTCGCAAATGTGAAACAAGCTCCTGAGTTTATACAGGAACTAGAAAAGTTCCGTTTTGGGGAGATGAGTTTTAGACGAAACGATACTCACGACAGGGTGGCTGAGCACTGTAGGAAAAACAAAGTATTTTATGAGTACACTCACCATTTTGACAATGATGAATCCGTGTTCAGGAGGGCCTCTAACATGATAGCTCTCAGCAAGAGAATCAAACCAAAAGGTGGAAAGGGATCTGAGCAGGAGAAGGATGAGCGAGCTAAGGCTGAGGAAACAGCCAAAAGAATAAGGGAGGAATCCCAGAGACTGGAAAAAGAAGCTACAGAATGGCTCCAGAAAGGAGAAGAAGAAAAGAGGAAAGCTGCCCAGGAAGCAGCCAAAAAGGTAAAGGAAACAGCCAGAGAGGCAGAGGAGGCTTCTAAGCAAGCAGCTGAGGAAGCTCAGAGGAAACTAGATGAGGAACTTCGACAATAGGAAGCCGAGAAAACAGAGTTGGCACAATAGCAGGCTTCTAGATCACAAGCAGAGCAAAGCCAGGGTGAGGAAAACCCTGAGGTACAAACCCTCCAAGTACCTACTACTGTCACCCCTCCAACCCCCACACTCCAGTTAGTACCCTTTACACAGAAGAAAGGGGAAGAGGTAGCTGATTTCAGTACGGTGTATTATGATAGGGCAACCAAGAGGATCATGAGGAGAACCGAGCGGAAAATAGAGGCAGGAGGAATGGCCAGCACAATGATCATCGACAAAGCTGTGATGGTCGGAACAGATAAGGATCCAAAGTTTGTCATCAGGGCTGGGAAGGCAGCCATAAATGCTACGAAAGATAACATAGATCGCATGCTGGTAGAGATAGAATCCTCCAAGAAGACCACTTCTCAGCTCAAGGACACCTTGAGAAGGGAAAAAGAAGAGGGCAATAGACTAAAAATAAAATACGAGCATGTACTTAAGGAGATGGAGGTCACAAAGCATGAAATTCATGCTATCCAGCAGGAAGCCCAAGAAAAAGAGACAACACAAGAAGCCTTGGATAAGGCACATCAAGAAATTCAGGATTTGAAAAGTGAAAGGGAACGAATGAAGACACAGATAGAAGAACTGATAGAGCAGCAGAAGGACATCTACGAATCTAATACCTTATATGTTAGAGAGCTGAAAGAGCAGCTTGAGGCAGCCAACGAGCAGCAGGTAGATCTGCAGCCAGTCAAAGAATACATCCTGGCTCAGAAAGCTAGGATGCTGCAACTGCAAACGGACCTGGAGCAAGAAAGGTGTCAAGTCCTGCAGATTGATGGCAGGCTAGATGAAATATTAGACACAGCTTCTTATTTTGTGGACAGGTCGCAAGACATCCTTGAGGTACTGACTTCAAGGATAACCAGGGTAGAAGATGATCGAGAAGTCCCAGCTAAGCTACCAGTCAAAGATAAGCAAGCTTTGAAGCGGGACCATGATCTGATAGAGTTTGCTGTTATTACTGCGGAGGACTTCCAAAAGACAGTGAAGAAAACGAAGGGAGCATGCGCAGAGTTCTTTAGAAGAGCCCTTGTCACCTATAACCGCTGTCAAGTGGAAGCTTAACATAGACTACATGAATTCCCTGATCATGATACATTTGCAGGGATGTTGCAGACAAGGAAGCAGGAGGAAAAAGCCAAGGTCCAATGTATCAGAGCCATTGATGAGTCGATCCTGAGAAATGAAATTGGACACACAGCCATTAGTGTACAGCTCTTGGAGGAGTAGGTGCGCCTGAACGCGGCCAGAGTGGAGGCTATTCGGAACCAAGTAGATAAGTTCGAGCTGAATATAAAATTCTTGGAACCCCACTCATTTGAAGGACTCGCTGCTAAGGCAGTAGCATGGAGGAAGTTTCTGGAAGACCAAGCGGGACCCTCCTCATGAGAAGGACCGGTCAATTTTGTATAAATTATTATTTTGTAAAAGGCTTTAGGAAAATGAAGCGCTGGGAAGCCCAAAGGCCACTTTGGGCAGCCCAACCATTTTTTGATTTTGTATAAAACTAGGGAAGAGAGACAAGAGAAGGGCTTTTTCCCAGTTACAATGGATGACCTATTGTAAGAACAACTATTTCCTTTTGCAATAAAGATTTTAGTTTGCCTGTTGGAGAAAGATCTGTGGAATTTTCCAAATGGTGTGCAATGGATGGCAGGAAGATGAACTATTTTGTTTTTCATCTTTTGTCCATAAATTGTGAGATCGTTCTAACTCTGTGACTTATGTCTTGTTGAATGATTTCTGGTTTATTTTGTGGAGAATTCACTTTTAGTAATGCTGGTGCTTCACATAACAGTTAGCTATCTGATTGTTGGAATAATTTCTCTTTCATGTGCTGTAAATACAAGTATCAGCTACCTGTAATTGTGTTTATCATACATGGAGTTAACGTATTACTAAATAATAATCATTTCTGGCTCCCCGGGGATAGGTAGTTAGTTGTTTAGATAGTTAGTTGTTTGTTTCATAGTTGCATATGTGGTTTAGATGTTTGTGGATATAAGACGAAAGGTAAGAACCTGCGCAGCACATCGTGCCGTTCCTTGCATCTTTATCACCCTGCATGGTTTAGATAGGCATATGCATTGCATTTTAAGTCAAAATACAAATTCCGGTGGACCGGGCCGCAACCGGTAAAACCCTTTTTGTTGCTTTGACCTACGGTAGTCGGATCGTAAACCGGACGGATTCCCTATACCAAACAGTCAGCGGGCTACTTGGGAACCCTGATTGGGGAGAATCCTTTACTGTTGCCGCCTGCAATTTTCCAGGCCTCAACAGTTTTGGCGCTAGAAGGAGGGCCGCCAGAAAAGGATGGCCGTGGAACTAAACTCCCCGAGACTACCCTACCAGCAGAGTTTGTTTTGAAGCTTTCAATCTCACTCAAGTTTGAGGTTTTCTGTCCTTGAAACCCTGTTTTCCTAGTGGTTTTTGTTGCTCGTGCTCATGGCCGGTAATCAACCCAACCCCTTGCCAGCTTGGAAAGCTAGGTCGCCTCTAAACTTGAATCCTCCTTTACACAATTTGCCTCAAGCCTTCGACAAGCTTTTACCTAAGTTTGACCCTGTGGACAACATTGCGGTAGATGATCACCTTCAAGGTTTTTACCTCGCACTAGAAGGGCTAAGGGCTGGAGAGCATGAAGACGTGGTGTGTAGGCTTTTCCCTCAAACTCTGAAAGGATCAGCAGCATCCTGGTACTTTGGACTACCTGTAAATTCCATTCCTGATTGGGATACTTTTGAAAGAATTTTTAGAAATAAATACACAACCCAGAAGACTCACGCCTCATTGATGAAAGGGCTTGGTTTGTTGAGAAAAGAGAAGAATGAAAAGGTACAAAGTTTCATGCAGAGATTTTCACTATACTTAAAAAAAATTTCTGTTGTAGACAAACCTTCAGACAAAGTTTTAATCGAGTATTATACTTCAGCCATAGGTCCTCAATTGGCCATGTTTGCCAAGATGAAAGTCAAGCCTACATTGGTGGAAACCTATCAAGAGGCTGAGAGAGTAGAAGCTGAAAGTGAGAGTATAGAAGACTATCCTGACTCAGTTGAAGAGAAAACCACAGTGAGAAAAGGCTCACCGTTGTTTAAGTTTAAAGAAGATCACCATGAGATGATGAAAGTACTCCAGAAGCTGTCCAACCGAGTTGTAGAATTAGAAAAGGAGAGGGACTTTCATAAAACAAATGAGCCATCATATCCAAAGAAAGAAGATAACAACCAATGGCAGGTCCCACTACCCAATGTGGCATCAATAAATATAACAGAAATAGGAAAAGATAATTTCTGTACCTTTCATCAACAACCCCATTCGGAAAAGCAGTGCCCTCAATGGTTACACTCAATGACAATAGTGATGAATAAATTGTTGGATCCAGAATTGACTAGGCACAGGGGTGAGGAAGAAAAGAAGAACCAAACCATGGTAAAGACAGAGGATGATACTATGTTCTCATGGAATGGAGTTTCACTGTTTAACACTAAAGGAAATGCTCTAAAATCTCAGCATGCAGGTAAAACCATGAAAGATAAGAGCTTGACAAACAATGACAATGCAAAACTCTCAAAAGTTCAAGAATTGCAAGGGAAAAGTGAAGGGCAGTCTGATATAAAGGATAAAATTGACATACCTCAAGACCTCACTTACAAACAGGAGGTAGGGCCACTCATTAAACCTACCAAATCATTGGAAAGTGAGGAGGAGGGAAGATCTAGCAAATTGGAAGAGGAGCTGCCCACAAAGAACCAACCTGTGGAAGAAAAGACTGAGTTGATTAAGACTAAGAAGACCAGCGCCCCACCTTTTCTTGTGACTCTTGAGATCCTCAATCATCAGGTGCATAATTGTTTGGTGGACTCAGGATCTTCTATGAATGTTATGCCTCTGGTAGTTTGCAAAAAACTCAATGGACAAATAAGGCCTACTCTTTGGGATGTCACACAACTTGACAAAACTAGTGTCAAGGTAGTAGGGGAAATGCAGAATGTAATGATTCAACTATCTGCAAATAAAAGGATATGCCACTACATTGACATCATAGTAGCTGACATTCCTGATGGTTATGGGATGATTTTAAACCGAGATTGGACATCAAGACTTAATGGGTACTTTGCTTCAGATTGGTCTCATTTGTGGTTACCTCAGAAGGGCAGCGCCAACCTGATTAAGATTCTAAGAGAGCCCTTTATGAAGCATAACGTCACTAAGCTTGGAGAATAAAATGAATCCGCTGATTCTGTTTTGGGAAATTACCTTACTGAGCTTAAGCTAGAACACCATTCTTCAAAAAGAGCCAACCTTCTGATGGACACTCAGTCTGAACTCCTTCGACTGCCTCAGGCTGAAAGAAATGATTGCCGAATTCTAGATATGGGTGCTATATCTATAACAGCACAACTGGACCATGGTTAGAATATTCAGGTCTCAAACCCCGCTCATTCCTAGTTCTTTAAATCTAAATTTTTTAGGAATGGGCAAAGTTTGTTTGTTTTGTTTTCCTCTTGTACATAAATAAATTGTTTGGTTACTGATTCTAGTTTTTGTTTTCAATGCTTTAATGTTTTCTTTCTATTTATTACTTGATTATGCTGCTAGTTGCTTATGGTTTTGCTAGTTTTAATTTGTTTTGAATGAGAGGCAAACTTTTGTATGCAATGGAAACATCAGGGCTCTGTCTTAACTAAAATCATGAGCAAAAGGGATGTGTTTTAAAGGATAGAATGGCTTCTAGCAGATGTATTCCAAACAATCAGTGCATTCATTCGAAGTCTTACAAATAACTCAGAAGTAAAAGGGTCTGAAGTACTATTTAGAGGCTCCATCCATCTCACAGTTTAAACACCCAAGGGGGGTGAAAGCACTAGACCCACGGAGAGGAAGTAGAGTGAGACAGTTTATCGAATATAAATGATCCCATGCCATAAATTAAGAAAGGGCTAAAGCTCTTAAGAGTCACTTCTACTGAAAGAAACAAGACATATTAGAGCCAAATTCCAAAAGGCGTAATCTCAAAGCATGAAGCACCAAGTGGCCACAAGATCCTCTCCGTCCGTGAATTGAAACATGAAATATATCATTCACACAAAAGGACACTATGGGATAGAGGATCTTGAATTAAAATTCAGTAAGAAAGGCCCGCAGAAGGACTCATATCAAAGGAACTAAAGTTCAGAAAAACATAAAGTACAAAGTGGCATGGGGATGAGGAACAAAAGGATAACACTATTCACTTTCTGTCACAATCCCGTGGTGTCAAAGCTATAAACCCCTAAGGACAGGTAAAATGAACCTCATTTATTTGGCCTCCGAAGAGTTATTCAGACCTGAAACACTGCTGGTGTTACCTTTTCCCGAAAAGATAGACTTTAACTAAAATAATTTAATGCATGAGTTCACTGGTTAGGGATACAGACAGTTAGAATATTTCAGTCTTATTCATACAGTCTTAGGCTTAGAAAGAAAATTAATTCAGAGATCTGGGGTTCACCAGGTAGTCGCCAATTGTTGCACCTGCAACAATTTCCCAAAATTCTAAAAAATTTTGGGGCCCTCCTTTTCTACAAGTTAGTGAGTTCTTTTCTTGAGTTCATCTTTTGATTGTAGCTTATGATGGATTTATGGCTCCTTCTAGAATTTTGAATGTTAGGACTTTGACTGGTTTTTCATAGTTTAAATGTTTAAGGACTTCCATTGAAATTGAGTCCCTGTCGTTTTGCAAAACTTTTAGAAATTTTGTTGCAAAGTTTTCATGTCGGGCGTTTTCCTGCCGTTGCGGGTGTCTTTCAGCTTCTAAGTTTCTTACCCGTCCCGCCGTTGCGGGTGGTGTCCGGAACCTGAGTCTTTTGTCGAGCTCGCCGTTGCGGGCCTTCTCCCAATCCTCCTGGCCGTTCATCGCACCGCTGTAGCGGATGCTTGTTCGATTCTTATTTGACTTTGTCGACCCGCCGTTGCGGGTGGTCGTCAGGTCCGCTTGGTTTTAATGTGACCGCCGCTTCGGGTGCCTCTAGATTCTTGATGGTTTCTGCCAAGCCCCACCATTGCAGATCAGCATAAATTTGTGAATCCTCATCTCCCGCCGAACCGTGCTTTTGGAGTGTCTTTTTCTCGTTGCAGACAGTGAGGTGTGAAGGATGTTCCACCATTGCGGGGGAGGCCAGACTCTTGGTCGTCCGACCAGGGTTTCCGCCGACGCCCGATATGGGATTCTCGTTCGCGGGTTATTTTGCAACTGATCGGGCGAGTTGGGACTGGAGGTGTTCCGCCGTTGCGGATGGTATGAAGCTTGTGCCACCCGACATAACTTTTGGAGCCGCCCTGATTGATGTGACTCCTCGCACGTGTGGCGTTGTTTATATATGTATGGTGACAAACGGGGTTTTTTGTATTGTTTTCGATCACTGTCGCGAGGAGTCGAGCTGTCGCGTTTCGAAAGAATCGAAGGGTTAGATATCACTGTACCGGTTTCCAGGTGGCGAGGGCAGATCTCCAACAGTCATTAGCTTGATCACTGCGTTGATTTCCAGGTAGGTGCCTCTCGTCCTTCATTTGCATTTAGCGTTTGATGGTTTTTCGCCGAGTTTTCGGGCCCCGCGTTTTTCTTCCTCGTCCAGCTAGGATTTTGGTTTGCTTAGATCGTTTATTCTCTTGACCTAGGGTGAGGGGGGGGACGTTTGTTTTAAACTTTTAATCCTTTCTGTCTGCCCGTAGTAGTTGCTTGCGTGCTAGGGTTGGGGGTTTTGAGGCGTAGACGGTCGTTACCCCGTCTACGCCAGGCTTCGGTGTGCGGTCGCGATGGGTAGATACTGCGTTGTTGGTGAATGTTTAGGGGTTGGGTCTGGACTGGCCGCAGTTGCCATGTTTTTTTTTCCTGGTTTTCCTTTTTTTTTTTTACAGTCCGGGGTTGTGCGCCATCTCGATGGGAAATTATTGGTAGAACCGGGGACTAGCTCGACCGGGATAAATAGGGTTGAGAGGATTGTTGTTAATAGTGTCGCCTTCTCACTGCGGCCCGTGTTGTTTGAGCCACCTATCGCGATCTAGTTTTGCAGTTGACTGCCTAAAGCCCCAGTCAGGGTCGAAAGAAAGTGTCGCTGATAGCGCGGCTTTCATTAGGGATAGCGTGGGTCGGTTTCGATGAGGATACCTTATCCTGAGATGTGGTCGTTTCCCGCCGAGGTGGGTGAGAGTGTTAGAAGCATAATGTTTTCTTCGATGCTGGTCGCCTGCGTTTCTGTCGCAATGGGCATGTTGGGCCGTAGGGCTGAAGTGTCGAATGATTAAGCTTGAGGCTGTTATTTTGTTTCTCTTTGTGGGTGATAAGCGATGGAATGTTAATTGCATATTGCATCTACATATAGCGTGCACATTTTTGCTTCGATATATTACCTTCATAAAAAGTGACAAGCCTCATAAGAGCATAGGTTGCATGCCAACATGACTGACAAATTGATGCATGTGAAATAAATCATAAGGCAATTCGTCCATGAGACCTGGTGAAGATATGCTATAGTAAACATTACCATGCTAACAAACACATTGCACCGCACTTCATGCTAGTAAATTGTCAGTATAGAAGCTTAAGGTTTGATTTCATGCACTGATATAATTATGATACACCTGGAAGAGAATAAACTACTGCACAATGTTCACAAATTTGTATTTCTTAATATCATGATGGTGTACATTGCAGGAAGATCTTAAAATGTCTAAGAGACAGAAAAAGAAGGCCCCAGCAGTAGAGGAGGTTCCAGCACCGACACAGAAGCAAGAATTGAGTACATTTATGAGGACACCCAATGTGTCACTGGGGTGGAGCCTGAATACAAATGGGGAGATATTTACAGGATGATCTCCCGCAGGGAAGTCCCAGATATGGGGCTTGAGGAGGCACCCATTTATGCTAATATAGAGAAATCAGCCATTATGAAGGTCGCCACCAGGCCAGAGCTATTCCCGTGCTCTGAGTTAATGAGATGGGTGCTGCCACATACAAACCACAATTCAATGCTCCTCTGTAACATCAAGGGCCAGGGCTATGCTGCATTTAGCCCCGGATATGTAGCTTTAGCTTATCATCTACCAGAGCCTCAGCTTTTCCTTACGAATGAATGGTTGGACGACCTCCGGATGGACCTTGTAGAGACCTTGAAAAGAATGCTCTTACCTGGGAAGATCTTCCGACATAGAGTGACTGAAGATTATGACACCGCCAGTCTCAGGCCCACTTACAGATTCATAGCTTTAGTGCTAAACAGAATCTTCGGGAGGGAAAATGGCAGACTGTTCAAGTTTGAATGGATACCCCTAATGTTTTTTGTAGCAACGGAAGGAACCATTTTCAATTGGGCGAGCATAGTATCAAGCAACCTCTCCTCTTGTGTGGCTGCAGCTTTGGAAGGAAAGGAATAAAGAAGATCTGAATTTTACATGAGCTCCATTCTAATTGACTGCATACTATGCCACCAGCCTTTCCCCGAGCTCAAATGTGTTTGGGAGAAGGATAGGATTCCCGTATATGCAGCATTTAGACTACTGGGAGCTCATCAATACCATACTTACTATAGAGAGATCTGTGAACAGTTTATCATGCCTCTGCACACTCTCATATTCCAAAAGGAATGCAACTGCATGTCAGAAGAGGCCATGCAGGTCATAGAGGAGTTTGGGGACTATTTCTTGACAGAAAACGGGATGTATTTGAGGATGTTTGGTGGGTCAAAGACCCCTTATTTGTTGCCCAAATATGCAACAGATTATATAGTACACAAGGAGGCTGTTAGACAGGTGTATATAGATGGAATTGGTCATTTCCTATTCCAGAAGAAGAAGTCTGCCTACCCTCCTCTGCCTTTTAAGTTAGGTAGTTGTAGCTTCGCAAATGTGAAACAAGCTCCTGAGTTTATACAGGAACTAGAAAAGTTCCGTTTTGGGGAGATGAGTTTTAGACGAAATGATACTCACGACAGGGTGGCTGAGCACTGTAGGAAACACAAAGTATTTTATGAGTACACTCACCATTTTGACAATGATGAATCCGTGTTCAGGAGGGCCTCTAACATGATAGCGCTCAGCAAGAGATTCAAACCAAAAGGTGGAAAGGTATCTGAGCAGGAGAAGGATGAGCGAGCTAAGGCTAAGGAAACAGCCAAAAGAATAAGGGAGGAAGCCCAGAGACTGGAAAAAGAAGCTATAGAATGGCTCCAGAAAGGAGAAGAAGAAAAGAGGAAAGCTGCCCAGGAAGCAGCCGAAAAGGTAAAGGAAACAGCCAGAGAGGCAGAGGAGGCTGCTAAGCAAGCAGCTGAGGAAGCTCAGAGGAAACTAGATGAGGAACTTCGACAATAGGAAGCCGAGAAAACAGAGTTGGCACAACAGCAGGCTTCTAGATCACAAGCAGAGCAAAGCCAGGGTGAGGAAAACCCTGAGGTACAAACCCTCCAAGTACCTACTACCGTCACCCCTCCAACCCCCACACTCCAGTTAGTACCCTTTACACAGAAGAAAGGGGAAGAGGTAGCTGATTTCAGTACGGTGTATTATGATAGGGCAACCAAGAGGATCATGAGGAGAACCGAGCGGAAAATAGAGGCAGGAGGAATGGCCAGCACAATGATCATT
>LPNX011146046.1:212512-339858 GCA_001517045.1 Pseudotsuga menziesii | reverse complement strand
TCAAAGATAAGCAAGCTTTGAAGCGGGACCATGATCTGATAGAGTTTGCTGTTATTACTGCGGAGGACTTCCAGAAGACAGTGAAGAAAACGAAGGGAGCATGCGCAGAGTTCTTTAGAAGAGCCCTTGTCACCTATAACCGATGTCAAGTGGAAGCTGAACATAGACTACACGAATTCCCTGATCATGATACATTTGCAGGGATGTTGCAAACAAGGCAGCAGGAGGAAAAAGCCAAGGTCCAATGTATCAGATCCATTGATGAGACGATCCTGAGAAATGAAATTGGACACACAGCCATTAGTGTACAGCTCTTGGAGGAGCAGGTGCGCCTGAACGCGGCCAGAGTGGAGGCTATTCGGAACCAAGCAGATAAGTTCGAGCTGAATATACAATTCTTGGAACCCCACTCATTTGAAGGACTCGCTGCTGAGGCAGTAGCGTGGAGGAAGTTTCTGGAAGACCAAGCGGGACCCTCCTCATGAGAAGGACCAGTCAATTTTGTATAAATTATTATTTTGTAAAAGGATTTAGGAAAATGAAGCGTTGGGAAGCCCAAAGGCCACTTTGGGCAGCCCAACCATTTTTTGATTTTGTATAAAACTAGGGAAGAGAGACAAGAGAAGGGCTTTTTCCCAGTTACACTGGATGATCTATTGTAAGAAGAACTATTTCCTTTTGCAATAAAGATTTTAGTTTGCCTGTTGGAGAAAGAGCTGTGGAATTTTCCAAATGGTGTGCAATGGATGGCAGGAAGATGAACTATTTTGTTTTTCAGCTTTTGTCCATAAATTGTGAGATCGTTCTAACTCTGTGACTTATGTCTTGTTGAATGATTTCTGGTTTATTTTGTGGAGAATTCACTTTTAGTAATGCTGGTGCTTCACATAACAGTTCGCTATCTGATTGTTGGAATAATTTCTCTTTCATGTGCTGTAAATACAAGTATCAGCTACCTGTAATTGTGTTTATCATACATGGAGTTAACGCATTACTAAATAATAATCATTTCTGGCTCCCCGGGGATAGATAGTTAGTTGTTTAGATATTTAGTTGTTTGTTTCATAGTTGCATATGTGGTTTAGATGTTTGTGGATATAAGACGAAAGGTAAGAACCTGCGCAGCACATCGTGTCGTTCCTTGCATCTTTATCACCCTGCATGGTTTAGATAGGCATATGCTGCATTTTAAGTCAAAATACAAATTCCGGTGGACCGGGCCGCAACCGGTAAAACCCTTTTTGTTGCTTTGACCTATGGTAACCGGACCGTAAACCGGACGGATTCCCTATACCAAACAGTCAGCGGGCTAGTTGGGAACGCTGATTGGGGAGAATCCTTTACTGTTTCCGCCTGCGATTTTCCAGGCCTCAACAGAACCTTCCAACTACGAAGAAGGGGAAGAGAAGAAATCATTGAAGGATGCTATGATTGAGGAGTATCAGTCGATCATGAATAATGATGTTTGCGATGTTGTCCCAAGACCGTGGGGAATTAGGTTGTGACTTCCAAGTGGATCTACAAGATCAAGCATGTTGCAGATGGAAGCATAGAGAAATATAAAGCAAGTTTTGCCGTCTGTGGCTTCTCCCATAAATAAGGAATAGATTATGAAGAAACATTTGCACCTGTAGCTAAATACACTTGAATCAAATCAGTACTTTCTCTGGCTGCAGTAATGAAATGGAAGATACACTAGATGGACATCAAGACTGCTTTCTTGAATGGTGTAGTGGAAGAGAAAGTGTATGTGGAGAATCCACTCAGTTTTGAGACACGTGACAGGGAGACTCATGTGCGTAAATTGAAGAAATCCCTGTGCGGTTTGAAATAGGAACCCAATACATGGTATGGAAGAATTGATAGCTTCTTATCCAGTTTGGTCTTTACCAAGAGTAAAGCAGATTCCAACCTCTACTACAAGGTTGAAGAAGGAAACCTAGTGATACTCCTATTATATGTAGATGACATGTTTCTAACAGGTGAGGATGGGTTGATTGTTGATACGAAGAGGAAGCTTGATTTCGAGTTCGATATGAAGGACTTGGATATGATGCACTACTTTCTAGGCATGGAGGTGTGGCAAAATGCAGATGGAATGTCCCTGGGAAAAGAGAACTATGCAGTAGAGATCTTGAAGAGGTTTGGGATGTTTCACTGCAAGGACATGACCACACCTAAGCATCGAACCTGAAGCTATTGAGTGATGCTTCATCAGAGTTGGTTGATGCTATGATGTATCCTGAGATGATTGGGTCCTTGATGTACCTGATGAATACGAGACCAAATATTTCATTTGTTGTGAATACATTGAGCCAGTTCCTGATGGTTCCCATACATGTTCACCTAATTGTTGCAAAGCATA
This sequence comes from Pseudotsuga menziesii, assembly GCA_001517045.1. NCBI lineage: Eukaryota > Viridiplantae > Streptophyta > Pinopsida > Pinales > Pinaceae > Pseudotsuga > Pseudotsuga menziesii. Next base: position 337,493 of record LPNX011146046.1, on the reverse strand, counting down.
TTTTCAGGTACCTGAAGGGTACAACTGATTATGGGCTCAAGTATGAGGTGAATTAGAATATTAACCTAGAGGGTTATGTGGATTCTGATTGGGAAAGAAGTGCCATTGATAGGAAGAGCCTTGCGGGGTACTGCTTCAGTATGGGATCAAGTGTCATCTCTTGGTTTAGTAGGAAGTAATCCTGTGTGGCACTGAGTACAACTGAAGTAGAGTATGTTGCAGCTTGTTCGGCTAATTATGAGCAAGTGTGGATGAGGAAGCTACTATTTGATTTGTTTGATCTCCAGTTGGATGCTACTTGTGTATATTGCGATAACCAGAGTTGTGTGAAGTTGTCAGAGAACCTGGTGTTCCATGACAAGTCAAAGCATATCAAGATCAAATACCACTATATCAGGGATATGGTGCATGGGGGAGCAGTGGAGCTCCAATATGTTGTGATGGATGAGCATATAGCTATGTGTTGACTAAGCCATTAGCCAGAGTGAAGTTTGAGTACTTCCGGGAGAAGCTTGGTGTTCTCCAGATAGAGGTTCCTTCCAAGGGGAAGTGATTAGTCTATGAGCTTTTTTGACATTAGAGGAAATTTCAACTCAAAATGGGCCTCCTAAGGAAAATTAATAAAATAATAGTTAAAATAATGAAATAATATTTATTAATTTTTGAGGAAGAAAAGAAAAAACTACTTTTTTGTTTGTGTTTTCGACATATCTCCCTGTGTTTTTACTCAAATTTTGATCAGGAGAGCAAGTTGGATGCGGAATTTAATTCCGCATCCAACGAGTACCCACTTGGAATACTTTTGATAGGCCCCGCTACCTCAAAAATAAGAAATACTTGAAAAAATGTGATGATGATGTCATCATCACATTTTTTCAAGTATTTCTTGGTTTTGGGGTAGTGGGGCCCATAAAAAGTATGCCGAGTGGGTACTCGTTCGATGCAGGATTTAATTTCACATCCAACAAGCTCTCCTGATCGAAATTTGAGTAAAGACATAGGGAGGTATGTAAAAATATGAACAAAAAAGCATTTTTTTTATGATACCTATCACCAAATTTATATTAAAAAATTGTTTAAGAGGTGCTCCCTTTTTGAATTTTAAATCATTTTGATTGTCTAATACATGATGACATGGAATTTGTATTATTTTTGGAAGGCCCATTTTAAATTCAAATTTCCTCTAATGCATGGTGGTAGGCAGGGCCTCCCATGGTCATATGTAAGTGCAGAGCCATTCTAACATGGGGGCAAGCTGGGCCCTCCCATGGTCAGATGTAAGTGCATATCCATTCTTAAATGGGGGAAGGCTAGGCCCTACCATGGTAAGATGTAAGTGCAAAGCCATTCTAACATTAGGGTAGGCTGGGCCCTCCCATGTTCAGATGTAAATGCAGAGCCATTCTGACATGGGGGAAGGCTAGGCCCTCCCATGGTATGATTTAAGTGCAGATCCATTCTGACATGGGGGTAGGATAGGTCCTCCCATGGTCAAATGTAAGTGCATAGCCATTCTGACATGGGGGAAGGATGGGCCCTACCATGTTCAGATGTAAGGGCTAGGCCATTTTGACATGGGGGAAAGCAAAGCCCTCCCATGGTTAGATGTAAGGGCTAGGCCATTCTTACATGGGGCCAGTTTGGGCCCTCCCATGGACAGATATAAGGGTTAGGCCTTTCTCACATGGTGACAGGCTGGGCCTTCCATGGTCAAATATAAGTGTTGGGCAGGCCTTTCCGATGTAGGTTGGAGGTTGGGGCTCCCATGGTCAGATGTAAGTGCTGAAGAAGATGAAGACCTACATGGAGTCTAGGCATACAACCAACATGAAAAGGGGTTGGATCTGTAGAAATTCCTGTGATGAGTAGAATTGAGAGATAGCACCATTTGATCGAGATAGCAGAGCAGTCATGATGATGATCTAGTGATGATCCATATTTGATGATGATCAAGTGATGATCAAGCTTTGATGATGATCCATTGATGATCCAGCTTTGATGATGACCCAATGATGATCCATATTTGATGATGATCTAGTGATGATCCAGCTTTGATGATGATCCAGTGATGATACAGCTTTGATGATGATCCAATGATGATCCATCTTTGATGATGATCTAGTGATGATCTAGATTTGATGATGATCTAGTGATAATCCATATTTGATTATGATCCAAAGAAGAAGACTTGTGCTAATGAATTGTGTCTAGAGAATACCTTCCTAGTTAAGAGGGAGTGTTGATGTAATTGTAACTTCAGAATGTATTCACTTGTATATTTCATATATTGTATTTCCTTGGTCCCTGATGCTCCTATCGGAATAATCATTAATGTAATCAAGTCATGAAAAGTCATAGATTTTAACCCTCCTTGTTGATCAGGTGGAAAAGTCCCTGCAGTTGTGGGGCACTAAGGGTATTATTCTCTCCTAGAGAAGTCATCCCTGGTAAGTTTTTGTCAAGTCAAAAACTAGTACAAATAGAGAGCGAGCCTATCTATTTATCATACAGTCACTCACACTCATTTGTAGCGCCTGAGTGAGAGAGAAGGAGCGGGGATAAGAGAGAGAACAGATGTTGGAGATCATCTTTTTGTCTTTGGGTTTTACTGCTGCCATTGGTGCTCATTCTATCTCTGAGAAATTTGCGGGGTTTCTCCTTTATGGTTTCCTCAAGGAAAATATTTGTGTCCATTATATCTTGTGATTGATTGCTATGCATTTTATTCTCTCATATAAGATCCTAAGATCATACTTCTTAAATGATAAAAATCTAACATTTTTGCTCAGTAAAGTAGGGTAGGTGGGAGTGTGTGAATAAGATCGATATGGAAATAATTTCTTTCTCATACTTTTAAATTGGTTTTCAGTACGAATTTTATTTTAGTTCGAATTTTCAAGTTCATATTTGCATTTTACATTTGGTTTTCGTCTTCAGATGAAGGATTGGTAACAGGTCACAGGTTCTAGTTGGTACCAAATTGTTTTTTATTTGCAGAATGGGATTTCTTGCAGTATGGATTCAATTAATGGTCACAGTTCAGAGCAGGTTGAGGGTTTTAGAAAAGCATGGGAGCATGCCAATGGATCAAACACAGGTCTACAGGTTCTTTGATACCTTGCAGAGAGGATAGCATCCCCAATTGGACCTAGTTGTTAGGAATATTTGATTTTTGCGGGAGTTAGTGTTATCACCGTATAAATTCCGAAATTTCATTGGTGATTTCGTAGTTTCAAGGGTTTGCTTGTTTAATAAATCATAGAAAAATTTCCAGTTTTGGAAAGAAAATAAAAGAAAGAGAGTTTTATGTAATTGCGGCTAAAAATGGTTTTCAAGTCAATTGTTGGCTAGCATATTCGTATTTTTGTTCTCAAGAAAAACGTTTATAAATTTGGGGCCCAAGTTTATTTTAAGGAAAAATATATAGACTGGAATGAAGTTTATTTTATAAAAAAAATTATATTTTTATAAAGGAAAAAGATTTGTTTTATAAATAATTGGGCCAAGACAAATTTCCAAGCTTTTACTTTACTAGCCTAAGACCAATCTCCCTCTATTTGGCCATTTCAAAATGTTGACATTGCACTTGCCACATCAACACAACACACAAGTCAATTTAGCCAACAAACCAAAGCTCATTGACCAAGAACCAAGTCATATGGAGGAGTATCCCGCGAGAGCTTTTGTGTCTCCTTAATACCTTGACATATATTTAAATTGTTGGTGTTAATAAAAAATTGCAAAGCCTATCACTTGGTGCATGTGGGATAATATCCTCATTTAAAAAACAAAAATATAAAGGAATAGTGCAAATGATGAACTATTTGAGACAGGATCAGATCGTAGAGTCCAAGGAGGCTTTCAGTTTGTTTGACAGAGACGGTGATGGATAAATTGTTACCAAGGAATTCGGCACTGTATGCGTTCCCTAGGAAATAATCCAACTGAAGCTGAACTAAAAGAGATGATTTGTAAGGGTGATGTTGATGGAGATGGTCAGGCGTTCGAATGTTGATGTAGAAGTTAAAAATTCATTCATGGTTCATATTAAAATCCCAATGAGATCAAAGGTTTAAAATCATTCTGCTGGATAAGTTGAAGAGATGTTAACATTTAAGAGGTGGAGGATAATTTTTATCACGACGTGTATATTTAAACACATGTTGATGCAACATTATTTTTCTACCAAGATCAATGGTTTAGAAATATTTTTCTAGTGAAAGTGAAGTGGAGTTAATGTTATATGAAAGGAGAGGAATTCCAATTTTTACATCTATAAACATTCTTGGTGATTGATTTAATTACGGGAGTTTTTGAACCTTTCATTTATAAGGATGGATAAACCAGAGAACATGCTCTCTTGGCTCTCACTCTCGGAGTGAAACAAACGATTTGGTATTTCCACAAGATCGATGCTACCACAAAGTTTTCAGAATCGTCTTTCTTGAATTAACTCTAAGTTTTGAGATACGAGAAGAAATCGCTTATAACAAGGGACATGGTGGCCCAGTTCATTGTGTGTGTTTTGCTCTTGGTGGTGAATCATATTCCGCTGAATATGAATATAGAACAATAAGATTGTGCTGGTGATAAAGGGGGAATTTCTCTCAAAAGCAGAGTTAGTTGAAAGTGCTCAAGAATACAACAACCGCATCAAACTTCCTGCGAAAGTGTACAGGATGGACCGGATTAAAGCTCATATAAAGAATGGAGTCCTTAAATTCATTGTTCCAAGTTTTACAGAAGAGGATATCAATACTTTGATTAATGTGCAAGTCAATTAGAGATGTTTAGATATTTTCACTAAGGATTTTAGTATTGAGAAACTAACCACATAATATTTTTTTATTTGGGGATGACAATGAAGAGACTAAAGCTAAAGTTAGGAGGTTTTTTTTTTTTTTTTGGAATGTTTCGATAGGAAAGCAATGATAAGATGTCAGGAATATGATTCACTAATGAGTGTGTATATTTTAACATCAAAATAGTCTTGTAGTTTAAATTCCATCAATTTTGCTTCGATGGAAAAATCGTGGATCCTAGAATTTCACCATTAAGAAGTTTCCATTTCATCTAAATAAAGTAAACTAAAATGAATACATGAGTGTGCCTTTTCGTGATTGATTTGAGGTATTCATATGCCTGATGATTTGAAATTTTATGATAGTGTTTAGTAATGGGGAGTGGGAATACCTAGTTAAATGGAAAGAGATAGCATATGATGAATGTACGTGGGAAGTTGAGGATGATATCGTTGCTTTTCAAGCAGAAATTGTAAGGTTCTATTCAATCAAATCCAGCGTACATGCCCAAATTCAAAATAACTCGGAAGAGGAAAGGTTCATCTATTGATGGAAAAGAAACTAAGCATCATTGAAAACATTTGGACAATATGATCAGACTCCATAGCTTATTGTTGAAGACACATTACATCCATATCAACTCGAGTGGTTAAATTTATTAATGTTTGCATGGATGAAAGGGACACATGTTATTCTTACAGATAAAATGGGCCTTGGTAAAACTATACAGTGAAGTGCTCCTGTACGTATTATATCATATATCAACTAAAGCAGTAAGACATATTTTCTGGAAATTATTGTTTTACTAGTCGACATAAAACATGTTTTTTGGCTAAATGAGAATGAATTCCCAAAAATTAAAAGATATTTTCTTCAAGATGGGTTCATCTACAAAATCCCTTTTGAGTTTCTTCGCAGGTGTCAAGGTTTAGGAGATTCAAATTGATCTTTACAACACTTTTTTTTAAGATTGTAATTTCATGTTTTAGTCAATAACTTCAAACATGTATTCTGAGGATTTGGAGAGGAATATAGAAAAACAGAAATAGGGGTTTTGATGGGAATGGTCTATGTTACAAAAACCTATCTTTGTTTTTAAAAAACTATTGCAATTTGATATAAACACATGGGGATTATAAAACTATTTCTCAAAAATTCGCCTCCTGAAATCAATTAAATTGTTGTGCAAATTAAGCCCAAGCTATAGATGAATTACCCTCACAAAATTACTAGTCAAGCATGCAAAATTCTACAAAAAGGAGACTGAGTATGGAGCATAAAAAAAACTTATATTCATTAAGTGTACATCACCCAACCTCATAAAGTAATAGGTTTTCCAAATATATAATTACATCAGATATTCAAAATCATAAGGATGCTATTCGAATTGGACAAAAAGTAGGCTTACTAAACTAGTCAAAATCCCCCATTGGTGCATAAATCACTTTCCTAATCTGTCAAGATGCTCAAAAATTGGCTGAGTGAGATGTACAAAATGATAAGTGATGGAAAGAGATCAGATCCATGCTTTTGGATAGATAAAAGAAAGGAAAATTAATTGGGGAAAAAACAAGACAGTTTCTCAAAGACTAGTTTTTCCCTTTTTCCTTAAAACTGCTAAAAATCAAGGCAGTTGTTAGCTCTCTAGGAAACTCCTCTTGGTTGTAGCTCGAGGATGCTTGGTAACTTAAATGTTTTTAATGGTTTTTTCTAAATGGATCAATTCAGATGACCTACAAGACCTCACTCTCCCAAGACATGCATAAAACTCAATCAAAAGATAAGGCTTCTAACCACCAATGTTTAGAGGGTTTGATAATAAGGTGAATAAATGGAGAACTTACTATGCTGGTAGATTCATACACAAAACAATCACATATGAATGGCTAATCATAACAAGGAAGAATACTTGCAATTCAACTCATCAACACATAGATAGGATGCCAGCTATCTGGCATCAGATAAAAAGCATAAACCTGAATCATACATTCAAGCACCAATACAGAACATAAAATATATGGAAGTTGAACATATAATGGCAAAAGAGCTTATATTAAATGATGAATAACATGAGAAGCTTGATAACAATAAGGGTCTAACATTCTCTGAAGTTGAACCCTTGCTTCAAAATAAGTCTTAGGCTTTATAGCCTTTACAAAAATATTTAGGTCTTGAAAAGTTGGATTTGATTTACAANTTTTTGCAAAATTAGGTCAAAAACCCTAATTTAAGTACTAGTCTATCTAACTCTAACACTTGTTCACTCATTGAACTCTTTGATAACTACAGTGATTACTGAAGTAGAGATGTAACCTGTTATCTGGTAGATAAGCAACAGGTGGTAAAAAACAGGTAGGGTTTGTGACCTATTTCTCCTTGATCGCACCCTCAAAACTGGAACAGACCCCCTCCACTGGTGCTTCTCATCAATTTTGAGGTTAATTGTAGTAGGGATTTCACCCTAGCTATAGAGCAGGAACGTCTCCCTTCCATCTATAGGACGGAAGGGTAGGGTTCCTGTGAGAATGGAAATAAAAATAGAAAGGAAAAATAAACTAAAAATGAAATGAAATAGAACCCCTGCACACAAGGTTAGGGCTAAGATCCACAACCCTTCATCAAACTGTTAGAAAACAAGAGAAACTACAAGCAATCAAATGGAAACCTGTAATAAAATGTTAAACAACAAACCTGCAAACAAAGATATGTTAGAAAAACTACAATGTAAAGAAGGCAAAAGACAAAAAGAGACAAGTATACCTTTTATGGTTGGAATGGGCCACCATGCCCTAGCTTGGGAGAGCACCTCTCAATGGATGGGGAGCTATGATTCAATGGAGGAATGGAGGAGAGGGAGGGTGAATGAATTGAGAGGCAAAGGGTCTCAAGGCACTCACATGGGCACTATAACAATAGGGAAATGCGAAGTGATTTGAGAGTGACCCCCACCTCTCTATTTATACTTTTTCTTGGGATTTTTAGGGTTTTAAGCCCCTGGTTAGGGCTTTAGCCCATTTTTTGGGCTTTTAGCCCCTTTGGTCCAATTTTTATCTCCTTTGGGGGTTTTAATCTCCTTTGAGGGGTTTTAGACCCTTTTTGGAGCTTTTAGCCCCTAAGGGAGCTAGTTTGGCTCTTTTTAGGGGTTTTAAGCCCTTTTTCATATTTTTAAGCCTTTTTTAGGGTGTTGGGGTCAAATGAGGGTTGTGCATGGATGTCCTTGGGTGATGTAGGTCATGTAGAGATTAGTGAGGGATTTTTTGGGTTAACAGATTGCCGCTTGATGTGTGAGGGAAAGAGCTCATCGTATGGCCGATGGACATCATAGGATTTTCTTGGGGAGAGTTGGTGCTTCCTGGGGTGGGGCATGGTGGATTTTGGTTTTTGTATTAATATGGTTCCCATCAATTGGTGAGATAAAAATAATTTGTGACATGTATATGGACGAGGTGGGCATCACCATGATCATAACAATGTCAAAATAATGATGTGATATAATCTCTATAATACAAGAGCCAATCATGTACAACTATTGTTACAATAGTGATTGCCTCAATGAGAGGATGAATACAATACTGATATGAAGACTTGCTATATTGGACCCATGGAATTCTCATGGAATGAAATATCTTCATGACTTATGGTCTGCTGGATCTGTAATGGTACATAGTTTATTGACGTAGAGTTAGAGTCTATGTGGTACAAGTATGTTGCATCAATCATAAATCTATATAGAAGCACTGCTGGGGATTTTGAACACTGTCTCCAACGCAACCCGAAAATCACAAGGAAAATGAACCTGTTAGGATCCCTCAAATAGACTCATCAATGTGCTAGATTCAGGTGACATCTAGGGTCTTCACCCAAATATTACATGGACCAACACCCTATACGAATCTCAACTATGCGATGATGTAGCTGGAGTCGAGCACGTGAGAAACAACCATCCCGAGAGGCACTAAGGATTCCTCTCAAGTGGTCCAAGGAACTCATCAGTTAGGTTAATGAAACCGGGATATAGGGACCTTTGGATCTATCCTATGGAATACATGTGTTGTCATCGACAAAGGGAGACCTGCCCCTGGTCAAGGAAATCGTGTTTCCTCGACTAGAAGTGCGAGGGAGATAACCAAAAGATGTGAGGCAATCTGAGGACTGACCCAATGAATTGGGGGGGGAGGGGGAGGTGTTAAACAGTGTCAAAGGGAGTGTATTGGACTCAAACTTCCTTTGTTCAGAGTATGATGGTAGGGTGGACTAGGAAGCAAATGAAACTGACTCATGGGAAAGGGATCATAGCTGTAATACTGGGAATGTCACTGCAGATGGGAGATACTCTGGGGAGGTAGATACTTTTGGTATTGATGGGATCCAAGGAAGACACATTGTAGAGTACTCTGAACAAAGGCAAACCAAAGTGGGAATGCTTCCAAACTGTTATCAGTGGGGTGGTGTCCAGAGACACCATTGTGGTACGATCTCGTGGACTTTTGGCAAGACCAAGAAAGTAAATGCTCGATGGTGCTTTCAATTTTAGAGAGACTGGAAGTATGAAGAAGACTCTAGTGGGGGATATTTTTCATTGGTAGTCTCTTGTTCCTAAAAAAGGATAAAAGCATACATAGGAGAGCTTTCCCATCCTTTAGGGGATGAGAGACTTCTTTACCATTGGTGGTCTAGTCAGGCCAAGAAAGTTTAAAACTATAGTGACTGCATGGTCATTCAGATACTTTTACGAGCATGAACGAAACCAAGTTTGCTTGGAAATATTTTCTTGATGAGAAGGATCGAAAAGAGCTTAATGACAACCCATGGTGAGATTTTTTGTATAGTTCGGTCCCTCTGCCTGAGAAAGCATCAAAGGATGCAAAGCGGAATGGTCTTGGCTTGAATGTGCCAAGGTGGTCCTTTTCATTTGATGGTCTACATATTCTGCAAAAGGAGATAAACAAGATGATGTAGACGCCCTTTCCTATACTTTAACGAGCAGGAAAGGAAGTAGCTGCACTCGGCAATGTTTTCATCCTTTTAGGAGTCAGAAAAGAGCGTAAAAGAAACTATGGTATGGTCAACCGATCACTGTGGCACAGGTGGTGCCCCTATGTATGGACAGTGGAAAGTGGTCTAGAGGTCATCTGTGCAGTATGGATGGAGCAGGTGCCTCTTGAACATACACATGATAGATCACGGCAGAGGAACATGAATCAGTGCGACAGAGGCATGCTAACTGAGGTGGCTCTCAGACAGAGGTTAGGAGAGTTTTGTGTGAGTTTTGGTGGATGGACTTGACTACATGTGATGTGAGTGCAAGTCCAGTTGTAGTTATATACCAAATGCATGCAAAGGAAATGATCTGTCCTCTAGATGATGGTTCGGGGACCCGCATAAGGTGCGGTGGATGGATTTGATAGCTATAAATTGAAATAAAATGATGTGCCTTCTAGGTGGTGACCTGGGAACCCGCATGAGTGGCGGTAGGCAAGTGTGATGCAAGTATAGGTCCAAAGACACTTGCATCACCATGATGTGGCTCGATTTGATGTGGCTCGTAAATCGAGGTAAATTTCAAGAAGTGGTCCCATAAATTACTTATTAAACATGAGAGTATGGTCTCATAAGAGGATAAAAAGTGAAATTCTGAAACCAGTGGTGTCAACGACATCTCAAACGGACTTTGTATGGCCTTGTTATGTCGAAAGGGATAAAATAGGTCAAATGGGGCCTATATATGGGTGGGGACCACTTTGTGAAGTGTCATTGTCACTGTTCACTATAGAGTTGGAGAGGTTGGCCCTAGATTTTCTTTTGTTGATTTCTCCTGTTCCGACCGGTGGTTTCTAGTTTTGTGACTTGCAGGTGAGAGCTCTTACAAAATCTATCCTTTTCGGTTTACATTTTGAATTTTCTCACATGGGGGTCCTCTATGAGCCTGTTAGGGTCTCTATGAGCCAAGTCGCACCTTTCGAGGGTGAAAGAGCGACTGGGTTGCACCTGTGGGGAATTTTTGAGAGACTTGGTTTCTCTTTTTGGCCAGACAAGTGCGACTTAGTCCCTGGGTGACTTTTTTGCTAAGAGCTATGGCTGACAGCTGAACTTTGCTTGTGCACGATGCTTGAGGCAAAGTGGCATGAGAGAGACTGCAAAGACCTCTGGGAGGAGGCTTTCCATGATGGGAATGTGCATGCTACATTGGCCCGTTGTGGTTTACTGAAGTTCATGCGGATACCCCTCATGAAGAGCTTGTGTCTATTGCTACAGACTTTGGTGATATTTTGGGATATTGGACAGGAGGATTTTCTGATCCAGGGATAGCATGTTGAGATCACGTTGTTGGATGTATACTTTTTTACTAGACTCCCTATGTTGGGAGTTGTTGGTGACTTGGTGCCAGAGCTGTCTCATGGGGAGACACTTAAGGAGCTATGTGAGAGGCACTATTAGGCGACTGCGTATGTGCGTGGTTCACACATTCTGATGTGTGGCATTGATGATGTGTCGAAATAGGCTATTGCTACTATGCTGTTGCGCATCTTGGGCTCTACTGGGAGTCACAAGATATCTGGAGGGCAGCTGTAGATAGTAGAGTGTGCCATGCGGGGCACTTACTATGCATGGGAATAGATGTACCTTCAGATTGTTCGGCGTCAGCTGAACAATGCAAGGGCATCTGGGGGAGACTTTTGTTTTGGGTCCTTCTTATGTGCTTTCTTTTTTGAGAAATTACCTACTCTGCATCCGCACCGGGAAGTGCGGGATGGTGGTCCGCGGGAGCCGCCGATCCACAGGTGGTTCCAGATGATGGTACGAGAGGGTGGCAATAGAGTGGGCCACTTCTTCACCGAGGATTTGCTTGAGCAGTGGTGGTAGCTCCCAATGATTATTAAGGAGTACCCTTATGTGGGTATGGATTATCGTGGGGATCTTAAGATGCCCTGAGCTACTAGTCGGGGATGGGGACCAACTAGTATGTATGTGTGATGTCTTTATGTTCATCTTTATACATAGTGTAGTTGATTTGGTTGATGATTATATGTATAGAATGATGGTGGCTTTGTTTGTATATTCAGATGTTCGTTGCCGCCTGCCACCCGGGTATCAAAGGCGAGTGGTCACTATTGCAGAGGCGGAAGTTCCTGTGGGGAACCCTCGCATGAGATGACGGGAGGCAGAGACTATTTTGCTACACTTGGAGCGGCTAGCTGAGGGGATTTCTAATGATGGTTGGTAGCATTTGGACAATGAGCTGATCACAGGCATTCATAGTATGCCTCCAGAGTGGACGTCTGTGATTTGGAGGATGGCTGTAGCTTGTGATTACTTTCATCGGGCAACACGAGGGGATATTCCTACAGAGGACTATGAGTATTCTGAGGAAGAAGATGCTGATGATATTGATTCAGATTATGAGAAGGACTCTGAGTTAGACTAGCAGCTAGTGGTGCTACCCGTAGTGCGTTGGTGCACTTAGGATTTTTGCATTGCTATGTATATTCAGTTGAGAAAGCATATGTTTCTTCTTGTTTTGTACTAAACATATTGTGGACATGCGACTTATCTATCTATATATATTTTTTACGCACATGGATGCACTTTTTATGGTTTTATATGTGAGTATTTTTATGATGATATGAAATGCAATGCCTATGTGATGTAGTTTTACATGTGTGTGTGTGTTTTATATATGATTATTCACGATGTTGTGTTTCTATGTTCCCTATATGCGATTATGAATGTGCCAATTTAGAATATCATTAGCCATTTGATCTACTACACTATTGAGGTTTCTAGGAACATGTGTGAATGTGATGGATTAAAATGTTCTAACGATTTGTTTAGTGCGTAGGAATTTTGTAAAGAGGTAGGGATCACGTACCCAGTAGTAGTTGTTCAACTAGGAGTCTAACAAGACATCGAGATGGAAAACGCCTAACTGGAGAGTGGCAGTCAAGAGGCCACTGACACCATCATATTCATCCTAGTTGTTGGTCACACTACCCACGCATACTGGAGCAATGAGGGGAAATAATAAATAAGACTCACTTTAAAAATGTGTAAAACAAAACGGACAAGACTATATTACAAGCTGAACTACTGTCACTTAAAGAGGTGACATTAGAGGAAAAGTGGTTTGTACTTTCAAGGGATCAGCGGTCATTCCTTTGTGTGACACGATGAACCCTAGGAGATGGCTCGTTGGGACACAAAAAACACACTTGTAAGGGTTCAAGCAGATTTTGTACTTGCGACATCATAGGAAGGCTTGCCGCAAGTCATCTATGTGTTGTGGTTGCTTTTGTGACCATGAAATGAGGTTGTCAAGATAGACCAACATGATGTGGATGTTGTCGCAAAAACAGTGTGTCATGGCATGTTGGAAGGTGGCTCTAGCGTTCTTTAAACCAAAGGGCATTACTCGATAGGCGAATGTACCCCACGGGGTTGTGAATGCAATCTTGTAATGATCTTCTTTCCGGATCTCAATTTGGTTATATTCAGAAAATCTATCCATGAAGGAAAAGACCTCATGTCCAATGCATGCATCAATAATCTGATCGATGAAGAGTGTTGGGAAATTGTCCTTGGGACATGCCCCATTTAGATCATGGAATTCTATGCAAACGCAGATGGTAAGCTATTTTTTATTCACGGGAACATGATTAGAAACCCAAGTGGTGTACGCAATGGTGTAAATTAAGCGAGCTATGCGCAACTTCTCAATTTTAGCTTTGACCATAGCAGCTTTGGAGGGGTGGATGGTTGTTTCTTTTGGTGCACAAGGTCCACATCAAGCCATGTGTCGATGTGGTGTTCCACAATGGATGGATCCAACCCAGGAATTTTAGTGTAAGACCAGGAAAAGATGTCTTGTAATTCTTGGAAGATGGCTTTGTAGGCAGCGACTTCTTCCGGGGAGTAGGATGCCCCTAGCATGATTTATTCAACAACCTTAGGATTTGTTGAGATGTTGATTTTGATGGTTTGAGAAATGTTGGCCATGTTCCCTTCTTTGAAAGCGTCTGGTGCCAGAATGGGATTTTTGAACCAGTTGACTTTCCCATGAATGAAATCTTTGGTTTCCATGAAAAACTGGTTAGACTGGGACACAAGCTCTTCGAGGAGGAAGAACGAGCTATGGTGCATGTCGTCCCATGGGTATTTCGAGGCATTTAAGGCTTCAAGTATCTCCTCATCATTGCAGAAACAATGAAGAGACAAGTACGATGGACCATCGGTGATGGTGGAGACAAGAGGGTCTGTTGAACTAGACATGGTGTCTGAAGAAGGAGGTGGGGAGTGAACTTCTTCGATCATAGTGATTTCAGATTCAAGCGAATGTTGTCAAAGTTTGGCTAGAGCCATTCAAAACTTGAACAAGTCTTGGCAGTGCTAAGAATAGTGTCCATACAATCCATAGAGGGCACAAGCATGGTTTGTTCTTAATGACTTGTTTCTCACTATTGGCTCGCTTAGGATTTCAACCACGGGGAGATTTTCCATTGTATTCATGGCATCCAAATGCACGCGGATTATGGGAATCTTAGGGAAGTTTTGAGTTGGATGGCCCTGTTCTTCACAGATGACGCAAGGCAGGATTTGTCGAGGTTCAGTAGTAGCTTTCGCATTTTTGGCCCTGGCCCTTTTTGGATGGGCCGGTGCAGGTGTGGGTGTGGTGGTTGGCTTTTGCGGGCCGAGTGGAGGATGAGATTCAACCGCAATGGGTTATACGGGGGTTAAGAATACCTAGGGAATTGGTGGTTGTGCCCGTGGATAAAAAACTAAATGAAACCCCTGTACACAAGGTCAGGGATAAGCTCCACAAACCTACATCAAACTATTAGAAAACCAAAAGACTTGCAAGCAATCAATGGAAACCTGTAATAAAATGTTAAGAAATAAACCTGCAAACAAATAATGTTAGAAAACTACAATCTAACTAAGCAAAAACATGAAAAGAAAAGTATACCTTCTCTGGTTGGAATGGGCCACCATGCCCTAGCTTGGGAGAGCACCTCTCTTAGGAATGGGGAGCTATGGCTCAATGGACGAATGGAGGAGAGGGAGGGTGAATGGCTTGAGAGGCAAATGGTCTCAAGGCACTCAGATGGGTAGTGTAATGATAGGGAGATGAAAAGTGATTCGAAAGTGACCCCCACCCCTCTATTTATACTTTTTCTTAGGATTTTTAGGGTTTTAAGCCCCTTGTAGTAGGGCTTTCTCCCTTGCTACAGGCAGTAACAGCTCCCTTTTGTTTATAGGACGGAAGTGTAGGGTTCCTATGAGAATGGAAGAATAGAAAGAAACAAATAAAAACAAAATGAAACCCCTGAACACAAGGTTAGGGCTAAGCTCCACAACCCTACATCAAACTGTTAGAAAACCAAAATACCTGCAAGTGATCAATGGAAACCTGCAATAAAAAGTTAAGCAATAAACCTGCAAACAAATAATATTAGAAAACTACAATCTAACTAAGCAAAAACATGAAAATACAAGTATACCTTCTCTGGTTGGAATGGGCCACCATGCCTTAGCTTGGGAGAGCACCTCTTTTAGGAATGGAGAGCTATGGATCAATGGAGGAATGGAGCAGAGGGATGGTGAATGGATTAAGAGAAAAATGGTCTCAACATAGTCACACAAGTAGCGCAACGATAGGGAGATGAGAAGTGATTTGAGAGTGACTGCCAGCCCTCTATTTATACTTTTTCTTGGGATTTTTAGGGTCTTAAGCCCCTAGTTGGGGCTTTAGCCCCTTTTTTTGGGATTTTAGCCCCTTCTCCCCATCCTTAGCTCCTTTAGGGGTTTTAAGCTCCTTTGAGGGTTCTTAGCCCCTTTTTGGAGGTTTTATCCCCTATTAGAGCTAGTTTGGCTCTTTTTAGGGGTTTTTAAGCCATTTTTCGTATTTTTAATCTTTTTTGAGGGTGTGGGGTTCAAATGAGGGTCGTTACAGGAATTTCCACTGTAAAATTGGGTAATTTTAAGGTAGCCATTATTGGCTTTGTCATGACACCAGGCGGGGGAAAGAGGAAGGGAATTGTGTGGAGTGGGGAGGAGCCCGGATAACTCCTTGATGGTTGCATGTGGGGATGAGGTTGTGGTGGCAGATGTGCATAATGTTGTGGCTGTAGATGATGTTGTGGCTACTGATGATGTTGTGGCTACTGATGATGTTGCGGCTGCTAATGGTGTTGCGGCTGCAGATGGTGTTGTGGTTGTGGTTGGGGCTGTGGATGCGGTTGATGTTTGGCTGTAGTAGTGCTAGATGAGAGCATGCACAAATCTGCAGTCTCATTTGGTGTCAGTGGTGGTGACACTGAGGGGAAAGAATCCATCATGGTGGGATCGGTAAACAACCCAGGGCCCATATTCATTAATGGGGAGGCTGGTATGTTTTCAACCATGGTGTTGACTCCAAGGATAACATTGGCGGGTGCGGTTAGCCCTTGTGCATCAATGGTGTTGATTGTAGGGATAATGTTGGCGGGTGCCATTAGCCCTTCTGTATCGTGATAAGCTAGTTGGTCAACCATCATGATTTTCCCTTCATGGGGTAACATCATGAGATGGAAAATAGTTGATTCTACAGCTCTCATGGCGTACATAAAACTTATTCCGAGGAGAAGGTTATAGTCCAATTGAGCATTGACAGTCTCTATGTCAATCAATATTGTTTTCCTAGCTAATGTGTTGGGAACATGAGGGATGATTCCTTGGGCTTTAGTGGGGTTCCCATCATAATCCCGTAGAGTAGTAGATAATGGTTCCAGAATTGGGGATCCAAGATTCTTCCAGACTAGGCTGGACATAATGCATGTGGATGCCCCCTCATCTAGTATGCATTGGTGCATGACCAAATTCTGGATAGACACCAAGATTTCGAAGGCAATGGTTGATGGCATCTATGATTGTCCATTATCCATGTTGAATTTGATCAACTTGGAGTCAGAGGGGTCTACAACACCAAGGGTGGCTAGTAAGGCTTCCACTGCGTTGGGAAAATTTTGAGTACATCAAGAGCGGACATGGAGGTAGGTGTTTGGGCCAAATCATCCATGATGCTATAGCTTATAGCAGCTCTAGTTGTGATGTTGTTGGAAGCCTACCATATGGGGGGGCACAGAGGGAAAGGGGGTAGCTAAAGAGGTGCATTGGATTTTTTGGACGTAGATTCTAGTGATGTGTCAGTGGGTTTGGTATTGGTTTCATGGTGGCACAGGATGTGCATAAGAAGTTGTGTCTCTGTTTTGGGACATCATTCTTGCATAGTCCAGAGTTTGGTTTTGGTAGGAAACACTAGGGGTGTTGCTTGGTTGTGGTGGTACTACAAGTGGTGTCAGACGGTGTTGTGGTTGGTGCGAGATAGAACGTATGATGCCATCTATGGCATGGGATGCCCCTGGTGCATCTCGATAAGAGGTGTCTACATGGGGATCATCTGGAATGACATTGTAAAGGTTTCTAGACTATCCATAGATCAAATCAAACTGCTGGGATTTGAAGATGGCCTCCTCTTCAGATTGGGGACGTTCGGATGCGATGTCCTTTGCTATATGTCGTAGCAAAGTTTTTAGGCACCAATCTAGGAAGATCCTGTCATCAAGTTGAATCTACACAAACTACGATGTCACCGCCACTAATAGATGTGGTCGGTTATGTGAGTCGCAGTATTCTGGAGGCAAGATAACAAGATCTCCACCCCTTTGTTGTATCTAATGGGGAGTTGGAATATTGCAGGAACATGAATGCCAAGGAGTTAAAATATGGGTACTTGGCTTCTAGTAGCTCAATGTACCACTTGGCTGCAGCATCTGTGAGGGTACGATGTAACAGTTTGAGCCTGATCGAATCATATATGATGCTATTTGATGAGCACCATAAGTGAAATGTCATGATCTGGTTTTGGGGGTGTTCCCCTGCCTTCCCTTTAAACTTGGGAATGTCTGAGGGAAGTTTGGTTCGCATGGGAGGACAAAACGTTTCATGGCAGATAGGGCCATTTGTTAACCGATCCAAGTTAGGCATGTTGAGGCGTGTCGTGAAAGGAAGTTTTGACCCAAGGTTGATGTGAGATGGGGCAACAATGGTGGTGGGGTTTGCTGGGACATGATGCACCTGTATAATTGGGGGTACTTGGGGCACCGTTGTGGACAGAACACTACCCCTAAGTGTGGTAAATGGAACTGTGTGAGTGAAAGGGCCACTGCCCTTAGGCATGCCAAGTGGGACATTTTGGGTGGAAGGGGCACTTTCCCCAAGTGTTACAGGCTGGACAACTTGATTGGTCAATATGGGTGGTGGTAGTTGGCTTATGATGGTTTGCATGATCATTCTGGGGCTAGTAGTAGGGGTTTTGGTGGTGGTGTGGGGTGTGGACATGGATCCACTACCAATCACTAAGATGGAAAATGGATCCGGTTTTGCACCAACCATGGGGCTAGATGGTGGAGTATGCAGGTTTGGCTCAGATTGGTATGATTCTGAGTCTGAATTAGAGGTTGTGTGGCCTTCTAATGCTGTATAGGGTCATTGAGAATGGTCTTGATGGTGTTGGTTCAAGGACCCAAACTATGGTGGATCGCCTCTCAGGCGTGAGGAAGAATGTGGGGGATCAATTGTGTCTGATCTGTATGTCAAGTGGTGAAATATGGTAATAATTTTTGGACCCCATTTTTAATGGATTCCTATTGGATTCAGGTGGTCACTTGACCACCAAGATTTCTAGAAGATAGCACTTGGATTTTTCCTCATGGGAATGTTATTCAATCAGTGGGGGTCATTTCCCGTTTCACTTGGCAATTCCTCTCAGCGGCCAACTACTTTGGGGTTCCTGTGGTACTCCTCACAATGAGTTTCTGGGATGAGCCCAAGTACTTCCGATAGTTAAGGTAGTCAGGGACTTATGTCCTCAAACACTGTAGATGGTTGAATTAGTGTAAATTATAAGTTTTTATGGCTAGCTCAGCGTCATGAACTGAGTTTGGTTGTTTTATGTGGTATGGTTTGTGTGTATGTATTTTATCTTTCTATTACATTTAGTGGTTGCTTGTATGGTTTATGAATAGTCCACAGATATTGTATTGCAAAACTTATAATGTGAATAGATTGTTTAACATAGCAGTAAATTGCAAACATAAACTTGAATGCATGCCATAGCTGAATCTGAATCTGAACTTGACTAGGTGACTTCCTTACACTTGTATTTCTCTTCAACCAGGAAAGAGTGTTGGGCTCTCAACACAATGGTACTAATCCCATCCATAGATCCTTAGGTCACTCTCCAGATGTAAGGTCGGTCAATAGGGAGGACGCAAACACCATGAAACCCCCATTGGTCTCCAACCCCCTCTACCTTCCAAGTCACCTGTTCTTAGTGGTTTCAAAAAATGACAAGTGAAGTGCCTATTACTATATGAGCTTCACCCTTCGTCTTATCCCAGAATACCCCGAATGGTGATGACTAGGTAGAAGAGGAAGGGCTAGGAAAGATTTAATTTTAAGAATTGAAACCTATAGTAATTTTTGATTCAAGCTTTAAATAGATTCATTAACCAATTAACCATTTAATTTGACAGTGATTTACACATGCTGCAATGAAATAAATAGATACTAAAATAAAATAATCACATATTTGATGGACAGAGGTGGCTAAGCCGCACTGATAGTCCCAATAACTTTTGAATCCGAATATGAGAGATAGATAGCTCTTTTCGGGGGAAATGTGGCAAGGGGTCACCAAATTTTCCCCAAACCAGGGGAGGGGGTCGCTCAGAACCTGCAGACAGAAGCGATATGCTTTTTGGGTTGAAGTTGCACCTTTTGGGCCTAAATGAGCAACTTGGTCGCACCTTTCAACTTGATAAGAGTGACCTGGTCCAAAAGATGAATTTTTTTTTTGCCTGAGTCAGGTCCGATCGACAATAACCTGTGCTGTGGCTGAATGGACTCGACTTGGCCTTACGGTGGATCAACTGTAACTAAAAATGTAGGAAAAGATAGATCTAAACTATATTGAGCAGAAAATTAAACTAGGGAAAAATAAAACTAAAATGCAGAAATAAAACCCAGGGATCTTGTGGGATCAAGTAGGAACGACTCTGTAGTAGGGCTTTCACCGTAGCTATAGAGCAGGAATGGCTCCCATCCATCTATAGGATGGAAGTGTAAGGTTCTTGTGAGAATGGAAATAAAAATAGAAAGGAAAAACAAACAAAAAACAAAATGAAATAGAACCCCTACACACAAGGTTAGGGCTAAGCTCCACAACCCTGCATCAAACTGTTAGAAAACAAGAGAACCTGCAAGCAATCAAATGGAAACCTGTAATAAAATGTTAAACAAAAAACCTACAAACAAATATATGTTAGAAAAACTATAATGTAAAGAAAGCAAAAGACAGAAAGAGACAAGTATACCTTCTCTGGTTGGAATGGGCCACCATGCCCAAGCTTGGGAGAGCACCTCTCAATGGATGGGGACCTATGGCTCAATGGAAGAATGGAGAAGAGGGAGGGTGAATGAATTGAGAGGAAAAGGGTCTCAAGGCACTCACATGGGTAGCATAACTATAGGGAGATGAGAAGTGATTTGAGAGTGAACCCCACCCATCTATTTATACTTTTTCTTGGGATTTTTTGGGTTTTAAGCCCCTCATTGCGGCTTTAGCCCATTTTTGGGGATTTTATCCCCTTTCACCCAATCCTTAGCTCCTTTGGGGGTTTTAAGCTCCTTTGAGGGGTATTAGACCCTTTTTGCAGGTTTTATCCCCTATGGGAGCTAATTTGGCTCTTTTCAGGGGTTTTTAAGCCCTTTTTTATATGTTTAATCCTTTTTTAGGGTGTGGCAGTCAAATGAGGGTCGTGCATCGATGTCCTTGGGTGGTGTAGGTCATGTAGAGCTTAGTGAGGGATTGTTTTGGATAACATCAATCATTCACCCCTGAGGTGTTTGCACCCATCGAAACTGGTTATATGTGTAAACATATCATTATGCACCCTTTTGTGCTTTCGTTGGTTAAGGAAAAAGAATCCTAGGTTTGTTAGCTGCCGAAAGCACTGCTTTCAATGGCTAATGAATAGCTGTTGCGTTCTCCTAAGCCACCAAAAGCTATGTTTTCTGCAATTATCCTTTAAATCAATCTTCTACAGCTTTTACCTCTATCTTTCTGGTAATTCTTCCATTTTCCTAGGGTTTGACTGAGTAGTAGCATCATGAGCTGCCTCAGGATCCTAAAATCTTGTTGCTGCCTCTACTAGGCTTTCTAGTGCAAAGTGAGCCTGAGAGCTAGGGTTTGAGTTGGAATTCTTCATGTACAGCCTCAGAAGTCTGATCATCATTTAAAGCCTGGTGTTTTCCTTCATAAACCTCATATTCCTTTTTTGCAGTAGGAAATACCTCCCTTTCATTTCTAGCAGGGAATTACTCAATTTAGTGTTTTTCTTGGTTAATACTACATTAGTTCTTTTTATCTCCCTCTCTAAAACTTCCAGTTCATATACTTTCCTTAACAGCTGGTTGACTCTTTGTAACTAGGTTTGCTAGAGGAAGACTTTTCCTCTGGTTCACCATGGTCTTCTTTTGGTGTGGGTGATGGAAACTCCTCATATTCTACTACCACCTTCTCTATTAGGTCAACTTCTTGATCCTTTTCTTCTTCTGAATTTGAGTAGGGTAAGTTTAGTATATTTCCACTTTGTGCTGGGGCCTCCTTTTCCTTTCCACTGAAGTCCATATTTCTTTTATCTTGGTTGGTTTTAGAAGTTGGAGATGCTTGATCCACTGTCACTGGTGAGATGGACCTCCTCTTCCTTCTACCATCCCTAGGAGTGGTGGACTTGTTTGAGGGGTACTTTCCTTTATCTTCTAGCTATAAACATGTTTCAAACTCATTCCATAATAAGAAATATGCCCATGCTATATTTCTCCTTTGCAGCAATTCTTGGACAATGAGTTATATTAGGCCATGGTGAGATAACCTTACTGCAATTTTAGTGGGCTCGGCCTTGACCTGGTGTTGCATCTTGGTTAGGATCTTATGGAGGTAGAAAGGTAGGTTTAAAGGGCTTCTTCCTATAAATTGTTCGTCAATTTGAAGTGATATATCATCACCCTATTATACCTTCCTTCATAGGTTATGTAAACCAAGAATTCTTTCAATAATTGTTTCCACCTCTCCTCTAGCCAGGTGGATGGAATGCTTTTCTTCTGTACTACATATTTGTGTTTAGGTTTTAAGTATGATATGAATTCCACCTTTTTAGTGATGGTGGTATTAAACCATTTCTCCCTAGTTTTTGGATGTTCTGCTACTTTTTCAATTAAGGTTTCATCAACTTGGAACTTTTCTTTTCCTATTAACACCTTAGAGCCATCAAAAGAAAGAGAAAATGCCTCTGCAACTTGCTAGTGTGAACCCTTGATTTTCTCACAGAACCTGTAACAGCCTGCATCTTTGAAGAATTGGAAGACTTCTAGATGTGAATCAAGATAGATGATGTCCCCTAGTTCCTGTCTGAGGGCAAGTCCTCCTCCCTTCTTCATCTCTGGGATGTGCTTCTTAGTACCTGCAAAAATCAAAATTTGAACTCTATGAAGGAAAATAGCGCCCTGGTTTCAAGGATGGCCTTGAGCAGTGAAGATGCATGCAGAGAATGTGGAGTGTATTGAAGACATGGTGCTGATTTTTAGAGTTTAACCACTTGAATGGTACTTGAGTAAGATGATGTTGGATTCTAGTGATAACCTCAAGATAGTCAGCATAGCAATCATTTTTAACTGGAACTTGATGCTTCATCAGGGTTTAACTATCATCATGGGACAGGTGGAGAGTAGGCTAGGGTTTTGATCTCTTATCAGTCAGTTCAAATCAATAACAACCTTTTATCTACCAACTTATATTTACTGCAGTCGCCCCAGTCTTTTCAGCATTTAAGTGCTAGATCATGATGTTCCCCATGCTGACAGTGTTTGATTTTGATGGATAGCTAACTATTTTTCCTTTTTGGCCTTTTCATTGGTTAAGGGAATCTAGGGTTTAATTTGCAAGTTGTTGAAAGCAGGGCCTTTCGATGGCTAATGAACCGTTGGTCCATTCACCCAAGCCACCGAAAGCTTCCTTTCCAAAAATGTATTTAATTAGCTTTCAGTGGTTAAGGTATTTGTAGACCCACTTGCTAAGTTGCCAAAACCTAGGCCTTTCAGTGGCTAATGAACTGTTAGTAAGCTCTCCCAAGCCACCAAAATCCCCCTTTCCATTTTTTTTATAAAAACAACATCAACAAGCTTTCGGTGGTTAACAGGGTCTTGAGTCGAAACTGTTAGCTACCAAAAGCTAGGATTTTTGGTGGCTAATGAGCTGTGAAAAAGTTCACCTAAGCCACCGAAAGCTAAAACTTTCAAATTTCTTAAAAAACAGAACACCAGATATTCCAATTTTGTTAATAAAAAAAAATCTTTCATAATATACCCTGAAATGTTCACTACTACAAAAAATAAATTGTCTGAGTTTGACCTATTGAAAATTAATTTATTTTAGGAGATAACATCTAGATCCTACTCGGGGATGGGTACCTCCCTATGAGGTCCCAAGAACTCCAGACAAAAATGGATTTCCTGAAAAAATAATAATTAAACCTATCTTCTATTGTTCCATTAGGAATGGAGTTTATTTTGTAAGCAAAAACAATCAACTAAATAATATTTTACAATAACAAGGCCTTAAAGCCTCAGATGAAATAGAGTTTCAGAAATCGCCCATTTACTAGGCCATCAAACACCTCCTCTCCTTCTAGATTTTGCAATTTGAAGGTGTTGTTGTGATGCACTTGAGCTATCACAAAATGGCCTATCCATAGAGATTCAAACTTTCCATGCTTTCCCTTGTCTTTCCTGATAGTATCCCATTTGAGGACCCAATCTCCAACCTCAAAGTTGTCCACTTTTTCCCTTTTGTCAAAAATAATCTTAATCTTTTGTTGATGAGCTTCTGACCTTTCCATCACATGTTCCCTAACTTGCTGCAACTCCACCAAATCAAGCATCCTCCTCACCATGTCATTTGGTTCATCCTATTCCTCCTGAAATAATTTTGCAACTGGCAGAATCAGCTGAATGGGAAAAATGTCCTCAGTACCATAAACCAACTTGAAAGGAGAAGTCACCTATGGATCTCTTTCCAGTCACTCTATCAAGCCATAGAGCAAACTTTAGCTTAGAATCCTAGCTTTTCTGATTATTCTCCAATAGTTTTCTGATAATCCTAATTAGGATTTTAATGGATGACTCAGCAAGGCCATTTCCTTGGGGGTAATAGGAAGTGGAATGCACCAACTGAATTCCCATTGACTCACACATGTTAACCAATTCCCCAGATTTGAAGGATGGTGCATTATCAATCACTAACCTTACTGGGCAGCCAAACCTGATAAAGATGTTCTCATATAAAAACCTCATGATGACTTGGTGAGTGGCATTCCTTGTAGGGACTACCTCTATCCACTTGGTGAAATAGTCTGTAGCTACTAGGATCCATTTGTGCTGACCACTTGATGAAGGATTAATTTCACCTATGAAATCAAGACCCCACTGTTGGAAAGGACCATTCACTATGATAGGTCTAAGGGGAAAGGATCTGAGCTGTTGTTTCCCTATGAATCTTTGGCACTTGTCATAGGCTCTCACAAAGGTACACACATCAGAGAAAAGAACAGGCCAATAATACCCATCCCTCATAATCTTGTGGGCTATGGTCTTCCAGTAATGATGGCCTCCACATGTTCTTGAATGAAACTGATGCATGACCTGAACTAACTCTTCTTTATCTAAGCATTTCAACAAAGCACCAGACAAATCTTTCCAATACAGCAGTTTATCAATTACACAAAATTTAATAGACTTAAGTTTAAGATCCTGTGCTTGATTTAGATTGAGTCCAAGGGGAACTTCTAACTTTTGCAGGAAATGAATAACACCTGAGTACCACTCACATGAGGACAAGTTCTCAGCTACTTGTTGACTGTCATTCTGCTCCTGAACTGCCTTTGTTGTCGTTCCTGTTGTTGTTTCTGCTGCTATCTCTATCTGCAGGTTAGCTGAAGTTATACCAATAAAATTCATTCACAAGAGATCACAATTTTCTTTAGCCATGAGTTTAGCTAGACCTTGGCCTTTCACTAACTTGGTGGGATTTACTTCTATGTAAAACTCAATAAGCTTGGGAATCCATTTATCTCTCTTTCCATCAATGTCAGGCTCAGTTAATACATCCTTTACAGCAGCTGAAGCGACATAAACAAGGACCTTAGCATCTAGGATGTAAACCCTGAAGGATTTCAATGACTTTATGAGATCATAAGCATGCTTTTCAATGGGATCATATTTAGTTCAGCATCCCTCAATGTCTTGCTGAAAAAGGCAATAGGGTGATCAAGGAATTCATCATCTTTTTGTAATAGCACAGCTTCCACTGTGTCATAGGATGCAAAAGAGAAAATGCATAAACCCTTGGTGTATTCCAGACTAATGAAAGTGGGAGCTTCCATGATAGCCTTCTTGATGTATTCAAAAGAGCTTCTTGCTTGCTCTGTCCATTTGATTTCAGCCTCCTTTATTAACATACAGGTTATGTGTTTTACTAGCTCAGAAAATTTTGGGATAAACCTCCTAACAAAATTTATCTTACCCAGAAATGACTAAATATCTCTTTTTGACGTAGGTATGGATAACTTCTATATTTATTCAACTCGAATAGGATCAATCTTCACACCTTCAGTTGAGACTATGTGACCTAGGATTTTTCCCTCACTGAGTGGAAATTGAGACTTCTTTGGGTTTAGTGATATCCCAAATTTTCTAAATTTCAGAAATACCATCCTCAAGTGCTGCAAATGTTCTTCATTTCTATGGGAGTAAATAGTGAGGTCATCAAGGTATATAAGAACAAATTTGTCTTTCAATCCTACAAAATCTAGGTCCATGGCTCTCTCAAAAGTGGCCCCAGCATTCATCAGCCCAAATGGCATTTTGGCATACATGAAGGTGCCCCAGGGAGTGGTAAACACAGTTTTTTATTGGTCATCACGGTGGACATCAACTTGGTTGTATCCAAAGAAACCATCCAGGAATGACATGACACTATCCCCTGAGACTCTTTGCAACAAGTGTTCCATCTTCGGTAGTAGATAGTTATATTTCTTGGAGCATTTTTTCAGGTTTCTGAAATCAACACATAACCTAATCTCCCTGTTCTTCTTCCTTACCACCACTAAATTTGCAATCCATTTGGAATACCTGAGGGGAATTATGATTTTGGCTTTAAGGAGATTTTGGATTTATTTTTCAATCACAAGAAGTAGGAGAGGACTGGTCGATTTGAGCTTCTGATTGAAATGGACGGTGTCCTTCTTCGTGGGAATCCTATGTTGGATGATACTAGTGTCATAGGTTTTCAGGTCACCGTATTCCCAGGAAAAGATATCAGAAAACTCTTTCATCAGACTACAATATTTTGACCTCTGATCTGCAATCAACTTAGTGGATAGATTTATGGGTTTTGGATGACTTTGGCTACCTACGTTTTTCTCTTGGACAGCAGTATCTTTCTCCTTCTTGGCAGGTTTAAAAGGGACATAATTATGATCAAGTAGCTCTTCCAGGGGTACCAAACCCCAAGGTATATAATTGCTAGGTAACTGAACAATGTTCAGATCACCTACTTTATCTTTTAACTTGAGCTTCCGAGATTCTTCCATATTTAGGTTTTCTTGATCAATATGCATATCAAAGAATTCATCTACTACCTAGAGGAATTTACTAAGCTCATCATCATTCTCAAAAACCTTCCAAAATTTTACATTATCAGGTAGGGATGGCCTGTACTTGACTTGGATATCATAGCTCAGCTTCGGAGGTAAAGGGGGAACAAACAAACTTGCAAAGATAGCAAGGGAATCAGCCAGATGATTCATAGACCTAGGTACATATGAAGTTCAGAAAACATGAAGAAGTCCCTAAGTTTCCATACCTCATCTTTTTACGCCTTTACTCTGGCATTCTTTGCTTGAAAAGTATTGTTCACCTGTTGTATGATGAGATATGCATATCCAAAGATCTTTATGCACATGATTCCCATTTATCTAGCAGCCTTCACTCCCATCAGCAACACCTCATATTCTTCTATGTTGTTAGTAGTCTTGAAATCTAGCTTATAAGACAAATGTATAGTCTCTTTTGAAGGAGAAATCAGGACTATTCCTGCACCTGTTGAGGCTTGAGTACTTTCCCCCATCAAAAAAAATTCTCCATACAGAGGTCGTTACCTACTCAAGTGGCTGATAGGTAGTCTTTGTAAGATGTATGGATGTTGGCTGGGAATCATCTATCTACAAGATGAATTCTTTACTGTCTGTGTCTACTGCATATATTGGATGGTTTATATAGTTTTTTGCATTACTGATGATATAGGTGAACTGGTTCTTTCTGTAGAGTCTCTTGGTCTCCCCTCCAAACATTGGAATTGTAGCATATGTAAGGTCCATCTGAAGGGTACCACCCAACCTTTTACTCCATGAGCGAGACAAAAGGAGGCCAAACTTAGGTGGGATATGAACTGCCACTATGTCCATCACTATACTTTTTGAAGGCAGCTGGGAGAGGTTTATGACAAGGTCTTTGATGAGGCCCAGGAATTTGACCTTCATGGAGTCAAATGAGAATAGATCATGGTAGGTTTTTGTAATGCTGAGGCTAGTCTCATCCATTGTAACATCCCCAACCCTCTGACCGGCAAAGAGGATGCTACCTTGTCATTAACCATTCGGGAAAACCGCCCCATGAACATGAAGGTAGATAAAAATTGCTGAAATAAAATTCTTAAAACATAAAACATGCTAAGATTCATAATCATTCATATACACAGTGAAAGAAAACATACATTCATTCAACATTTAACATGTTCATCATAATTCATTAAACAACAATATGATTGCAGAAGTGAAATAGACAAGAATACTTATCTTATAAAGAACTCATCCCACAACCATCTACGTCGCTGCAACGTTCCACCCAACCATAGGCCAGTGTGCTCCTTAATCTCTCAGCAACGCTTCCACTCCCGAGCTGGGCATGATTCCTCAAAGAATAAAGAACAAGCAGGCTTACACATAGCCAAGGATACACAAAACAATCAAGCTGACATAGTAGGGTTTATCAGGCTATCATGTAGCTGGGAAAAGATGAATGCTAAGCTAGGGATCTCATTGAAGAGATAAGGAATCCTACACCAAAACTAGCCTAACTTCTAGGACACCCACACACACCCAACACTAGGAAATTAGTCCCATCTCTGCTGCACAGTCCCTCAGGCCCTGACCCCCCTTTCCAGTGCTACTCCAGGGTTGTGGAGAAGAAATACAGCCCTCTAGATCTGTCTGTGTGGCTCCCAAACACCCCCAGGTTTATCAAGCAAACCAAGCCTTCATCCCACTCCAGCACAGTCCGAAGACCAACCACTGCATACATGCAACCAACAAGCGGTTCACAGCTTAGACAGGGGAAAAATGATCCCTGAGTCGTTCTTGTCCCTATCGTGGCCAAAATGACTCAATAAGAGCCACAACAAGCCCAAAAGTAACTCAAACCCACAACGATGAAAAATGTGCGGAAAACCATAGCCCCTGACTCAATAATGAATCAACCAGACAATTACACAACCCAAAAATGGAAGAGGAATGTTAGGTTCTCAGTTGGGTAGGGGAAAAACATATACACAGGCCACAAATCGATATGGAAACACACATACACACCACCTAGAACGTGAAGGGATCCTTCCCAAGAAATCATGGGTGACAAAACACGGCTTCCCAACTCGCTATGTGAGTAAGAACTACACCGAATCCTATGCGTGAGGATGAGAGAATGACTCTTTGCATGAGGATGGGAAATTCTAGCCCCTACATGGAGATGGGCAAGAAAAACACCATGGAATACGGCCGTGAATAGAAGAATGGAGTCGTGAAAGAGTGGAGAGAATGGAAAGGTTTCTTCTCTACCCACACGACGTGAAGATGAATATTCTACTGGTAGAGTGGGCACGTGGGCAAGGACTGACAATCCTACCACACCCACCACTATTCAGCACTAATTGCCCCAACTAACATCAGGGGTTTTTAACAGCTGACACATGGCTTTTCCCCATAGGCCCAAGGTTTAATAATCCCCCTCTTATCCTTAGGAAAATAATTCCCTTTTCATTATCATTGCACCGTCGTAGCTGGTTGTAGGTTCATTTTAATTAAAGTGCATATATACATGATGTCAAAACTATAATGTTCCAGATTGCACAATATACCATCGGTTACGATCCTAATTGCCGAAACATAACACAACCAAATTGATGGTGCATATTTTTCCTTTAGCTCCACACCATGATTAATTATAATATATACATCATGTACCTTTTAATGCAAACGGGATCAAAACCAGGGTATTACAATCCCCTCTCCCATGGAATAACACCATCTTCGGTGTTCCAATACATAGGAATACATATACAATTTACACATCCAAAATTTCAAAATTTTGTAGATCTATCCTTCTTTCAATTATTTACTTTGAACCTTCAGGACCAAGCCCTTTGGATTCCATGAGCTTCTCAACTTTCGGCTCATCCCCCAAGTCTAGGAAATTTGTGGCTACTACCCTCTTGATGTTCCCTCGTTGGGAAATCCCAGCGATAATGATGTCCTCCGCATTTCCAACATTTCACTGACTGCTTCATCTTTACCTGCTCAATTTCCTTTGAGTCTTATGCTTGGAATGTTTCTGTGACAGACCAATTGGACAAATGCCCCATCATTGATCCACTTTTATTTCTTTTACAAATTTCTCCCAGAAGGTTTTTTACCTCCTTTTGCAAACAAATAGAGTCTTGCAAAATCTGGTGGTTCATCTCATTCTGCATTTTTTGTATCTTGAGCATCTCTCCAAGATTTTCTTGGGTCTTGGGAATTCTTTGAAGGAGACTTCCATCCAAGTCCAATAGCTTTTGGTCTACTGCCATGATCAATGTGGACAACTGGATTTCACTTTTCTCACCTGTGAGATGCATCATTGAAATTCTGTTAGACCAAGCATAATATAGGCATTAAAATAAGTCAATTAATTTCCCAATTGGCATGGCAGTCCAAGTCTTCTCAAGGACACATTCATACATTTCATGCCTTCCCAACAGGCACATGAGCTCATTCATGTCCATTCTTGGGCGGGGAATTAACTATTCCGGCATTCACAATTTATTTTAAGCAAATAAACACATTCTATTTTCAGCCATACATGCATTCAACAATATTCTATTTTCATAATGCATAAGTATATCAAAAAAAAGGAAAGAAAGAGCAGCAAGAGTTTTTCCCTTCTTTGTCTTGTTCCATTCTAGAACTCACACCACCACTGTGGCTTTCATTCTCTTAGCCTCTTTCACTTCACCGTGAATGTTGGACCAACCCTTCTTGCTCATGACACTTAGTGCCTCTGGTCTATTCTAGACCTCTCAACCATGGAGTCTCTCCACATGGTTTGTGTACAACTCTCGGCTTCTAGGACCTTCACAGTCCTTGTTGTGTAGGAATAAACACCCTTATAACCAAAGTTCTGGGGTTACCAACGTACTATTAAAACTTGCAAACAATCAACTTTAAAGTACATAAAGGAAATAGGAAGATAGAATGGACTCACCCAATTAACAACAGTTGATCCAAGCTTTGACTTCTCCCACTCTGCTTCTTCTCCAAAGATTTCAGGGATGCGGCTCCTTCACCTGCAAAGAGCAAATCCTCCAAGTACAAACTTATGCATGTATATATGACAAGTTAGATAAACAATATATAAAGTGCTCAATCATAAATATTCATCAAACCATGACGCATGAAAGTGACTCAACACAAAGTTGGAAGAAGGATTCTCTTTATTAACAATAGTAAATGAGATAAGTCTACAACCCAACGCCTGAAACAAGGACTGCTCTGCAACAAAAGGATTCTGAGTTCTACTGCTCCAATGACTTCTGAATAGATACCACCAGCATAAATTCACTCTCCAAGTATGATTGATTAATGCCCTCCCCAAGGCCTCTATTTATACTTAAGGAAATAGAGCAGTTCCGAAGGTTGAGGAGGTTGAGACAATTAAGATAGTTAATGATTAAGGCTTAACAAATCTCCATTAATCACGATTTATTATTTTTAATGTCAAATGGAGGCCTATGCAAGTATTTATACTCGAAACCCGCGTATGAAATGCGAGTTTCTATAAGGGAAACCCACGCAGAGATGTGTACGCGGGTTGCAATGACAATACTCGTGTACAATACGCGATATGTTGTAGGAATAGTTGCGTATGTACGTGAGTTTGTTATAGAAAGAGTCGAGTACAACAATCAACATATAAAAAGGTAAAAATGGAAAGCTGGATGGATAGTGAATGTATTTCATAACATGCCCATATATAGTGTTTTAGGCAACCTTCAATCCATAAATGTCCTTTTGTGCACCAACATATGAAGTGTCAGCACTCGAACGGAGAAGTTCCATTTGGGTTGATAACAGATGCCCCCTAATGTGTGAGTTTAGAGGGAAGCGATGGATGAAATACATTATAATATTTATCTTTGGAGAACTCAAAAATCCAATGGAGTAGAGGCAGTACCTGAAACAAATACATAATAATGTCATATACAAAGTCATATCTGAGGATACTATGTTCAATATACCGGAACACTAGCTCCTTTACAATGTTTGATTACATCATATAATATGGGTACTGGACCACGTATATTACAAAGATGGATCGAAGCCACAACATACAATAATGATGAGTCTTCAAAGATCTGGAAGTTGTGTACATAAGTGAAACATAATCTTGTGCAACTTAGTCCATAGATGGGGAACTAAGGTCTTCATAAGCAATCCCAAAGAACCAGTACAATCCAAGCCATGTGAATAAATGTAAGTTGAATTCAAACATGGAGTGGATTCAACAGATTGTCAATCAATAGGTGATAATCGACAACTGAAGCAAAGGAATTCACCAATGATGAAAGTGAATCCTGAGGTACGATTGTCAAAACTCTAGGTCTTCGTCGTCAGGCGGTGCTGATGTGGAACCATACTGTGATGAGGAAGGCAATAGATCCTCCAATAGATCACAAGAGTGACTAGGAACTAGGTAAAGGAAGGGAGACACAAGTGGTAACAGATACGACAATGATGGGATCAGGATATAAATCAGACATTGTGTTAAGTCCTTGAATAGTGAGCACGATACAGAGATGACCCAAGGCAGCTTTTAACTTTATATATAGAACAACTAGACTTATCTTTCATGTAGGAGACATGATTAGATTCCCCAGGTAGAACGAACAAGAGGAGGAGTAATAAACTCAAAGTAATAGTTGAACAGAAAGTGAACACTGAGACATGGGTATCGGAAAAGATAGAGAGTGCTATGTTCAAGGATGACATGCTGCCACTAACTAAAAACAAGAGAAAACTTCTTCCTTACCTTCCCTATTAAATTTTAACGAGTCTAGGAAAGTCGACTCAGGTCTCTCTTCATTTTTTAACAAGCTTAAAGAGAAGAGGGTATAATGCTTGATAGTGTCACTGATTCATGGATTTAATGGGCCTGAACTAGTACATGCTCAGTCGGTGTTTTCACATTTAGAGAGTCTGAAAACTCCAAACAAGACTCCAGGGGGGTCCTTTTTCATCCAATTTAGTCTTCTGAGGCCGAAAAAGTATAAAACATACCACAGAAGAACTCTCTTAAATTCCATAGAAGAAAAGGTGAACCTTTTTCGTACCTAGTCAAGGAGGTCCAAAAAAGGTTAAATTACCACCTACTCAATGCTCCTTCAAGAACAACATAAATAGATTGAGTTTTACGAGTGTGAAGGAAAGCAATATCACTTGGAAAGATCCATTTGAGTACGAGAAATGGGGCTTACAACAATAAACTCGATGCTTTGTTCTTTAGTGTTTAATGAGCATGACAAAGACATAAAGTACACTCGAAATCTTTTTCATGTTTAGGTCCAGAGCACGAAAAAGAGAAAACTAAGCTCATACCGGGAGTTCCTTTTCTGTAAATTTAGTCCCTCAGGTCTAGAAAAGTGATAAACCTATGCCTGAGAATACTCTTCTCAATTCAGTAGAAAAGAGAGGGATCCTTTCTTGTGTTATTCCGCATGGCTTGAGAAAGAGATAACCTACCACCAATGCAGATTCCCATTCACATATTCCTAACGAGCTTGAACAGACAAGTTAACTCGGCAGTCAAGTCTATTTTTAAGGAGTCAGACGTGGGCCTAAAGAAACTCCATAAGGGCGGGGAGTCCTATAAAGGGATAGCTTGTAAAAAGAGACCAAAATGAGGCTCCATTTGGCGTGAAAAATAGATAAGAGGATACCCCTATTCCTGAAACAACTGCAACATGAGAATCAAAAGACAACATAGGTTCTAAATGAGGATACTCATGAGGGGAAGGTCCTATCCACAGAAGAACAATGGTAAAGACAGGGAACTAATGGTTTAAAATACCATAGTCCATGGTTAAAAATGTTGATTGCTAAGTTTAAAATGGATTAAGTATAGATGCAAAAATGCATTGGAAATGACAAAAACCACCCTATAGGAGAAAAAACACTTTAGAATGATGAAAAACCTATTACAAGGCCAAAAGAGATATGATATTAGTTAAATGAATTTCAAACTATAGGAAAAAACCCACTTTAGAAATATAATTTCTATAAATAGTTCAAAAACTAAAATAAAACTCACCATTTTGAATTTTAGCCATAAAAAGCAAGTTTTTACCTCTAACTTCATTCGATCGGTGTGGACAATCCAGTGGACAAAATCCAATTCCGCAAGTTGCAGGTAAGCCTACACCCCAAGCTCTTCAATTTGATCCTAGCAATTTTCAAATTTGAGTCCCAATTTTATGTTTTTGAACGCCCTAAAGAAAGTCACGCCCTGTATGCGGGCTGACTATGTTGAAACTTGCGTACACGCATTTTGTACATGGGTTGCCCTGAAGTATAGTCACGTACAGTACACGACATGTCTAACTAGACAGTCGCGTGTGCTGTGTGAAGGGGAAAAAAATGTATAGAGTCAAAAGTTTGAATTTTTATATGCTACTAAAGGTTCATAATGATTGTTTTGATAGGTGTGAAGATGGTGCTTGAATGGAGGGAGTGTGAGCACAAGGATATGGACCAAGAAGCACTCCAAAGTGCTCCCACCGTACATGTTTTACAAATGAGTGGGTTGTTGAAATTCTTTTGCACATCACCCATGTGGGCCAATGTCTGCTTGCTAGAGTTCATGATCGACTATTGGGACCATGATTTAGGGATGTTTGACCTACAAGGTGAGACTTTGGAAATTACTTCAGAGGACATATATTTTATTGTTGGTTCGTCGCGACAAGGATCACCAGTCAACTTAGAGGGAACCGACAGAGGCGGTGATCCTCTAAGTGTCTAGAATTACATTGATGTGTACTATGCACCAAGTACCCAAAAGAAAGGGAGTTGCATCCCCATTGCACATATACGTGATATTTCACTACAGGTACTGACAAGCACTATAGTGAGGGTTGTGAGATCATCTTCCCTCCATCTAGCTACACGAAACCAAATGAGTTTGGTAGTGGATTGTGTGCAGGGTGCCCTATATGACTGGTGTTCAGGAGTCGTCCCGATTTTGAGAAAATAACTCTCTGACTGCAAGAGAGGAAGGCGGAAGAACTTCAGGTGTTCTAGCATATTGGTTGTCTTCTTCTTCGAGAAAGTACTAGGGTTGAGCCCTGCCATACCCCTACCAGTACGATCTCCACGTCAGCCTAGGCTGAGCAGATGGGGAGATATCTTCCTTCGCCAAGGAGGAGGAGGCTCAGTGCAGAGTGTATACAATGATGACTTTTACTTTTGGTGGGAGCGGCAGTTCCCAGCATTGGAGTAGTTTTCGTATGCCGGGATGGATTTTCGAGGTGATCCAAACCTTGTCCTCACTCCAGGAGGAGCATGGGGAGAGCTAGGTAATTTTTAATTTTCAATTTTTTATGAATTTTAATATATAAATATACATATGTATAAGAGTTCTAATCCTATAAACATGTCAAAATGCAGATATTTGACCGGTCCGCTCTGAGGGGCATCCACGTATGTTTGTTCGTCCTATCTTAGGTGAAGACCAGGGGCTTATTAGGGTTCTGGAGGGGAAGCTGGCCAGGCTTACCCAAAGAGTGCCCACCTTGCAGATAGAGCATATCTCTGCCATCATGCAGGAGTTTATGGTTGGATTTCCACCTGTTTGGTTACGCCTTTTGAGGCAGGTGGCCATAGCAGTTTTAGTGTACATAGATGTTGTGGAGGTTGTCGAAGCCGAAGAAGCTGAGGAAGCCAGAGTATAGAAATACCATGGGGACCAAGGTGGTCCTGCTTATATCTAGGACATTTTGATGGACTATGATCCACATTTTGTATATTATATAGTTATGACTGGATCTGAGGATCAGAGACTCGACCTATGTATAGACAGATATTCACACACACACACACACACACACACACACACATATATCGTTGGTTTATTTACAAGTGTTTTTTATGTGCATACTGTATATTTTTATGAAATGTGTGTTAGATGCCAATCCAAAATGTAATTAGCATATGCATTAGTTAATGAATTCTGATTTCTTGGAATGTGATTAAATATAATGAATTCAAAATTTCTTTCCAATAACCTAACTTGCATGAACTGACGTAATAGAATAGGGTTCCATACCTGATAAGCTCGATTGAGCTGGGAAACCACCAGTTGAGATTCCAGTCAGACTTCCAACTGGGTGATACCACGTGACAAAGCATCCCATAGAAGCTCAATTACAGCCCTATACTCAGCAACATTATTAGAAGCAGGACCTAAGCAAGCGCTTCCAGAGGAAACTAACTGTCCTGAGGGAGAATAAATGACCCATGTTGTTGAAGCTAGATTACAAGTGTGGTGACTGGTGCCATTAGCGAAACTTATGTACCTCTTGGGAGACATCTGTAACAACCAGCAGATGGTATAAAAAACAAAAAACTGATGAACTAACGTACATAAAAATACATACAATAAAATACAAGAAAAAGCGCTAAGCCTAAGCATAGTATTTTTTCTAGTAGAGCCCATTTCTAGGCTCAAGCAGCTTATTCCCATCAAAATCAATTAACTCATATGCACCCTTCTTTAACACTTTCAACATGACATAAGGCCCTAACCACATGGCCTTGAATTTTCCTACCCCCAGGGGTTCTTTGTCTTGGTCCCAAAGCAAAACAAGTTCCCCTTCAGAGAAAATCCGAGGTTTGACTGACTTATCATATTGGTTTTTGACCCTATTCTTATGAGCTTGATTAGCAGTCAACACATATCTACGCTACTCATCAAGGTGTTCTAAGTGTACCAGACGTTCTTCAAGCTCTGTCGTATCGGGTAACACATGAATGGCTATTTTCAAGGATGGGATTTCACATTCAACTAGGGTAACAGTTTCCACTCCATGAACGAGTTGGAAGGGAGGGAAAACCGTAGCAGTTTTTACATTAGTTTAGTATGCCCAAAGAGCAGGGTATAGCATGATATTCCAGTTAGAATAGGCTGCATCAATTGTACGTTTGAGGATAGTCTTCAAAGTCTTGTTTACAGCCTCAACCTGACCATTTGCTTGAGGATAGTATGAAGATGAATGTTCTTGTCTGAATCCAAGCATAGTGGTCAGTTTCGTCATCATGCTATTTTGAAAATGATTGCCGTGGTCAGTGACAATCACCTTGGGTATGCCAAACTGTGTTATGATCTGATTGAATACGAAGAAAGTTGTGGTTTCCCCGTCAGCTTTAAAGGTAAGCATTGCCTCTTCCCATTTCGTAAAATAGTCAATAGTGACAATGATATATTTATGCCCCCCAGCCGAGGCTGGGTTACATGTCATGTAATCGATCCCCCACTTCATAAAGGATCCCATCAAGACAATGGGAAATAACGAAGCAGGATGCGACTGCATTTTTCTGGTGTAAAGCTAACAAGGATGGCAACGCTTCACCGCTTCCACACAATCTTTGAAGATTGTGGGCTAGAAATAACTGGCACATAGTATCTTCTAGGCCATTGCTAACCCAGATAAATGACCCCCACATGCTCCACAATGGG
Source organism: Pseudotsuga menziesii (assembly GCA_001517045.1). NCBI lineage: Eukaryota > Viridiplantae > Streptophyta > Pinopsida > Pinales > Pinaceae > Pseudotsuga > Pseudotsuga menziesii. The sequence continues at coordinate 300,441 of LPNX011146046.1, read as the reverse complement.
AATCATTCAAGACAATTTTCGCTTCCTCATGGGTAAGACATCGACGCAAAATGGAATCTACCCCTCTTCGATATAGAGTATATCCTATGATAAGGTAGTTCTTAGCATGAAGGCGTAATTTACGTAGTTCCTCCCATGAGGAAGCCGCAAGATACTTCAAAGTCAGGATATATACAAGTATATCTCCGTACCAAGGATCAAAGGTGGATATTAGGAAGATATGCTCATCTGGGAATGAGTCATCTTCAATGACTACATCTTCTTCTGTTGGAAATTCTGCTATAAGCTTAGCAAAAACTAAGGAATTTTTAGACTTAGTGGACTGGAAATCCAAGTCAAACTCTTGGAGAATGACTATCCATTTGTTGAATTTCCCCCCAACAATCTATCAGGACAAAACATATTGAAAGGGATTCACATTCGCCACTAGTGTAGTGGTCCTCAGTAAAATGTAGTGACGTAACCTTTGGACAGCATAGACAGTTGCTAGGGCTAATTTTTCAATGTGGGTGTACCTGAGTTCAGTTCTAGCCAAAGCACGGCTAACATAGTAAATGACATGCTCTTGGAGCTTATCGTCTTCCCTGACCAGGACTACGCTAATGGTCGACTCGGACATGGCCAGATACAATATAAAATCCCTAGAGTAATCTAGCGGACGTAGTAAAGGTGTCGACAACAAAGCTTTTTTCAATGCCTCGAAAGTGAGTTGTGCAATTTCATCCCATACAAATGGGGTGTCCTGTTTTAGTAGGCGTATGAAACCCTTGGTAATATTGGCATAGTTAGTGATAAAACGTCAAAGAAAATTAGACTTTCCTGCAGGCTTTGAAGTTGCCTGATAGAATGAGGAGGAGGCAGATTTAGAATGGCCTCTACTTTTAATGGATCCACCTGGATGCCTCTATTAGAGACAATGAATCCAAGCAATCTCCCTGACTCAACACAAAACAAGCACTTGTGGGGATTCAAGCAGATCTTATAGTATCTGCATCGTTCAAATACCAACAGTAAGTGATCTGGATGGTCAATCCTCTTATGAGAATGTGCAGGAATATCATCAAGGTAAGGCTGGACAATGGCCCTGATATTGTGGAAGGAAAATTTCATAGCCGTTTGAAAGGTAGCCCCAACATTTTTCAATCCAAAGGGCCTTTTTTTTGTACGCGAAGGTACCCCAAGGAAAAATGAAAGCAGTTTTATGTTGGTATTCTGATTTTATTTGAATTTGATTATATCTGGAGAAACCATCCATAAACGAGAACACTTCACTTCCCGCGCAAGCATCTATAATATGGTCTATAAATGGTGTGGGATAGTTGTCCTTAGGGCAGGCTTTATTCAAATATCTGATGCCAGTACAGACGCATATGGTCCCTTGCTTCTTATCAATAGGAACAGGATTTGATACACATTCTGTTAGAGCTATGGGATAAATGAAACCAGCTTTCAATAGTTTTTCAACTTCATCCTTCATAGCCGATACTTTACGCAGGTTAACAGGTCTTAAATTTTGCCGAATAGGTTTGGCATCAGGGTATGTTCAGATCTCATGTTCAACTATTGATGGATCAATGCCTGGCATCTCCTCATATGACCAGGCAAAGACACCGCGGAATTCCTTGAACAAGGCTATATAGATTGCAACCTCCTCAGAAGAGCAGTTTGCACCTATATGTATATTTTCCATGAAATCAGGGTTTATAGAGATGTTGATAGGGATAGTAGTGAAAATATTTGCCATATTCCCCTCAGCAAACATTCCTTCCCTGGGTAAGGAATTGATGGGTGTATCAACATCATCTGACAGTCTCATATGAAACTCTTGGTTTTATATCTTGCTTAGCTCTAGAATAAAATATGATCGATGATGAAGATCTTCACAGATCTTATCATGTCCTCTCAAGGCTTCTAGAATGGCTTCATCAAAATGTAAAACCATATCTAAACAGTCCGTAGAGTGCAAAGAATTTTCTGCCCAAGCAGGAAAATAGACTTCTTCCAGGTCCTCTGAGACTGTGAGAGGGTCTGGAATGGGATCAACAGTGGTTTGAGTGATAGCTTGGTAAGCTACTTCCATTGTCGATAGGGGCACTTTTGGTTCATGGGGGGAAAGGAGAACCCAAGGATCAGTCCTATCAACAACCGTGGCTATGGACTTCCCCACACTAGTAGAACCAATATATTTAATTGGGGTTGGAAGATCAAATGTTCCCATCAGTGATGCATACATTCCAGCCCCCAAGCTCTATGCAGCGGGTTTGACCTGATCAACCAATGGCACAGTGGATTGATTAGACTCCATGCAGCCTTTTCGATTAAATTCGAGTCGGTAAATAGTAACCAACCTTCCTTCATGTGGAAAAAATACCACCCGAAATATGGCCGACCCAATAGAGGATATGGCATAAGTCCAGCTTCTTCCCAGAAGAAAATTATAGTCCAAAGGTGCATAAATCACTTCCACCTCAATAGAAACTGCTTTCCCTGCCAGCTTTATCTCAAAAGATGGTAGGATACCATGCAAATAGAATGAACTTCCATCAAAAGCAGTAAGCAGAGTTTTTGACAGGATCAGCTATCGGGATTCGAGAGCTTTCCAACATGAAAAGGACATAACACATATAGAAGCACCATCATCAACAACTGCCCTTCCAATGGTATTTCCACCATGGATGACATCTATTGATAAGGCTACATGGTAAGGTAGGTGAATTTTAACATCAGATAAGTGAAATTTCACCATGAGACTTGACAATTCCATGCTACCTAAGGTTGCTAAGAGTGCATCCCGCTGGGCGGGACAGCTCTGTAGCACCTCTAAAGCTGACATTGCACACAGGGTTTGGGATAAGTCTTCAACCACAGAGTAGTTTGAAGCATCCCTAGCATTATCATTATGCAAGGTCTTCTTAAAGACACCTTTCGGTATCTTAGGCATAGTTTTAGCAGGCTTCTCGGTAGTGAGAGGGTTAGAAGATTCACCTATAGACTTACCCTTCTCAGAAGTCTCTTTCTCATAGTTTTTATTCCTAGTCTATAGAAAATTCGAAGATCAAACCATGTTGATATAGTTAGGGTCAGGGGCACTGGGAGTGCCCCCTGCTACATTAGAAGCTGAAGCTGAGTTCTTCCCTTGGGGAAAAGGATCCTTCAGGACAGCGGGTTGTTGAGCTTTAAGCAGCTTCTAGGCTTGTTCCATAAGGGGACAAAGATGAGTGAGGTGGTCTTCGTAGCACAACTTACATGGGAATTTGACCTTTTTATTTTCTTTCTTTCCCCCATCAGCACTATTTGCATGTTTCTGCTTGTTTTGATTTCCCTCCCCTTTCTTTCCTCTATTCTTCTTCCCGTCGGGTTGCTGATTTCCCTTTTGAGAGGTCTGTGCAAAAACATTTTCACTTTGGGGTGATGGGGCAGCCTTTGCTACCTCCACCATAGAATGTTTGATGGACAACTGATGAAGTTGTTTGGCCAAAGATTCTACAGTGGGAGAGTTTACAGACCCAACCAAACCATCGGCATGGGGTCCAGGCTTAGTTTTCTCTGCATCGTGGGTAGGCCTCGGTGCCTCAGGGATAATATCATATAATATCCTAGATTGTGAATAAATCAAATCCAATTGCTCGGCCCTGAGAATGGCTTCTTCTTCATTTGTCACTCCTGAAGTGGATACGTCCTTAGATATGTAAGGCAACAGAGATTTAAGGAACCACTCTAGTAAGAACTCAGGAAGAATAGTGGCTTTAATAAGGCACTTTCTCCTTCTCCACTCTTGGATGTGATCCAAGATGTGGGTAGCCTTGTTCTACCTAAGGGTAGATAACAAGTCCGTTCTGAAATCGCATCGGACCGGAAGTTGAAAGTGGCTAAGAAATGCACTAGCCAAGTCCTAGAAACTACTGAATGCAGCAGAAGGAAACTCAATGTACCATTTTGCTGCAGCATTCATTAAGGTTCTTTGGAACAGACTCAACCTAACTGAATCTTCATTCAGTGAATTCGAAGAACACCATAAATGAAATGTGGTGGCATGAGCCCTAGGATCTTCACCAACTTTGCCCTCGAATTTAGGCATGTCCGATGGCAATTTGGTGGGAACAGGTGGCCACGAGGGGTCATGCCTCACCGGGTCGTTCATCAACTTAGACAAATTTGGAAAAATTAATGTTTCCAAGAAAGGAATCTTGGGTCACACCTAAGCACTAAAAGTGCCAGTATATGGATGAGAGGGACTTTCCCCTGAATGCCCATATGTAAAGGTGGGGTTTCCCCCTGCCACTGGTTGCGAAGTGGATGGATTTCTTTGAAATGGATTCCATCTATAAGCCATAGGATTGTGTATGGGGGGTGCAGTATAAGAGTTTCGGGCCATCCCAGTTGAAACTAGGGTTTGGAAAAAGGGAGCAGGTACCGCTCCGCTAAATAAAGAAAAGGGAGAGCTCATGAACGGGGTCGAGACCGGAGTTTGAAAACCTTTCCCGTAAGAGGTAGTTTTTGCAAATTGCACTCCTACATAAGAAGGTGATGGGACTACATATGGAGTGGATGGGAGAATATGCCCCCCATTCCAAGGAAATCCTTAGACGAAAGCCAAGGATCCTACCGAACCGCTCTGGGTAGTGTGTGCAAAGGAGGAAGGAATAGTAGGTATACTGGGAATTCTAGTAACCATGTCACCAAAAGCACCTGCTAGGCTTATGGGAACTGGTGGTTGGACCACCTGGCTCACTAGAGTTAATGGCATAGTAGGTATGCTAGATCTAGGGGCACTTACCGGGGGAGGTAGTACCCCTTCAGCCGGGAAGGCTGAGGTGAAAGAAAAAGAACTTTCTCTCGTAGTAGACATTATCCTGCCCATAGAGACACCTAAAATAGGTTAATCAAAATTCCTAACCTGGATGATCACAGGATCATTTAAATCAGTCAAGGGTGTGTTAAAATTCCTTGCAAACTCGTCATGCTGCAAGTCTTCTATCTCAACTATATTAAAATCAAAATGGTTAGCTACAAGTGCTGGTTCACCTGGAACTTCACTTACTCCTATCGGTTCAAATAAACCGTCTGTGTCCAATCTTCACCTTTGAGGTGGAGGTGGAGGCTCTAATGTGATGAGAGGAGGAAGGTTTTGCAACCTTTGTGACCTTCTGATAGGTTGGTCCTCTACGATTGTAAATTTGACAATTCAAACCCTAAGGTTGGCTAAACATAGACAAACAACAGAGCACTCACTACAAAAATTCCTAAAGTCTCAACAGTCAGCAAGGGTAAAAGATATGCTTTCCTGAAGAAAGCTGAAGAATAGTTACTTGGCATCCTTGAAGAGGTTTTTAGGCACATGTGGAGGAATCACCCACCGCCCTCCTACACTTTCAACAAGGGTTACCTTCCAAGCCCATCCAAGGTGAACTAGAAATAGCCTTCTCGTTTACCTAGGTATGAAACCTAAATGTCAAGAGACTAAGCTACCTTAGCTATACCAACAGTCTGGGGGGACAGTTGCAAGCCTGACTCATACACATGGATAGGGTAGCTGGGCCTGAAACTCTATCTAGGACAGAATCCCCAGATGCGTAAAAGTCCTTATTTACATTTCGATAAGGAATATGAGGGTTATCTCCTTAGTCCAATGCCTCCACATGGCCTCGTGCTTGACTCCCGTTTGAGAAGAGATTCCCAGATACAATCGATAAAGATAAGGATTTACCTATCGAATGGTCCACTATGCCTAAAATTTTAAAACTTATGGGAAGTTTACACTTCCTATCCCACAAGTCTAGCCTAAGCTAGTAGGTGAATGGCCCTAAAAAATAAAAATTACTAGTAAATTTTAATTATTGCGTTCATTTTAAGGGCTATTTCTTACTCAGAAGGAAGTGGAGTGAATTACTATGATGTTTTGACTCAATAAGAAATATAAAAGCAAAGGTGTATGCTTTCAAAGCAAATTATCACTATTAAAGCAAAATTCTTCTTTTTTGTAAATATAAATTGATGAAAAAATGCAACGATAAAGAGAACACTAAGACTATATTTTTGTATTTTTTTGAGATTATATTTAAAAAACTGAAAGTAAAACTACTCTATGCAAAATCACATGCAAAAGCTTGAAAATGTTATTTTTTCCACTTTTTAAAATGCTCAAAGACTACTTATGCACCTAAAATGCACTAAGCTTGAGTATGTTTGAATTAAATCAACTGTATAAAGCAAGCAAAGTGAAGTAAAACAAATTAATAAGACCAAAAATCAACCAACAAGGGAAGACTTGGAACCCTAGCTTGGGCGGGCATAATGACAAGAAATCACTGAAATCGCACAAAGGTAAGTGGCAAACCAATCACTATCCAAAGATAAACTAGGAAAGCAGCGTCCAGAACCCTGATCATTGATTCGAACAACTAACACTTCAACCTATGACCCAAATAGGCAAATCCACTTCAAAATGCAAACAAAAAACAATCCAAACAAAAGAAACTCAAGGGCTTTACAAGAAAGCACTAGGTGTGGCCAACAAGGTCATCAAACTCACAACACATGGCCTATAAGGAAGACCAACCAGCAAACATAAATTATAGAGGGATAGGGACAAGCAAAACCTAACCCAAAAATTCTTGTAACACCCCAGTTTTGACCCCATTGCATTAAATGTACATGATGTATATATTGTAATGAATCGTTGTGCAGAGCTAAAGGCGAAATTCCCACCATCGATTTAGCTGTGTTATGTTTCAGCAAATGGAATCGTTGACGATAGTTTATCATGGTATATGGCATATATTAAGTTTTGTCATGATGTAAATATGCATCTTTAATTAAATAACCCAACCAGCTATGTTCGCGGTAACTAAATTGAGAAGGGGAATGATTCTCACAAGGATAGGGGGGGGATTGTTAAACCATGAACCAATGGGGAAAAAGCCATGTGTCACCACCTTGCCTTATCCAAATACCACTTAAATTCTCTGCAGAGTAGTTGAGGCAGTTATTTTGCTGGGAGTGGAGTGTGGTAGGATTGTCAGTCCTTGCCCACACACACACTCCACCAGTGAATCAAACCTCACGTTGAGCAGAAAAAACGACGATGCCCATCATTCCACTCTCTCCATGACAGTGCTATGAACACTCCCACACTTCTAACTCACCATTCTCCATTGTTGCTCATCCTCACGCAAGGAAAAATGCCCTGTGTCTCATGTAGAGGAATTTTTTTTCTGTTTGGTCTCACGCAGCCAGGAGAGGGAGTCGTTTCGACTATCATTCAGATTTTCCACAGAGAGGTATTTGGTGTGTTTCCATCCATATATTGGGATCTTGTGTAAATTTCTCTCACGCACAGGTTGGGAGGCTGATTTTCCTTCCCCATTCCAATCTGTGTAAGTCTTGCTGGTGGCTTCATTGTTGAGAATGGACTGTTGTTTCCCCACGTTGCTAGTTGTTTCTATTTTACATTTTGGGACTGCTGTAGGTTGTTTTGGAGTTTTTTTGGCCACGATAGGGCCAAGAACAACTCAAGAGTTGTTTTGCTTGCCTAAGCTGTGAATCTCTTGTGTGACTGCATGTATGCAGTGGTTGTTCTTCGGACTGTGTTGGGAGTAGGGATGGGGGCTTGGTTTGCTTGATAAACCTGATGTGTTTAGAAACCACACAGACAGAGCTAGAGATTTTGCTTTCTTCTCCACAAACCCTGAATAGCACTGGAAGGGAAGTCAAGACCAGAGGGACTGTGTAGCAAAAAAGGGACTGATTCCTTGTGTTGGGTGTGTGTGGGTGTCTTAGAAGTCAGGCTAGTTTTGGTGTAGGTGTTCCTAGCTCTGTAATGGGATCACCAGCTTATCATTTAGCCTTTCCCAGCTCCTTGATGGCCTAATAAACTCGACCATGTTGGCTTGGCTGTCTTGTTGATGGCCTGATAAACCCAACTATGTTGGCTTGGCTATGTTTTGTGTATCCTTGGCTATGTGTAAGCCTACTTGTTCCTTATTCCTTGGGAAATCATGCCCAACTCGAGGGTGGCAGCGTTGCTGAGAGGTTAAGGATCACAATGGCCTATGGTTGGGTGGAACATTGCAGCGACGTAGCTGGTTGCGGGATATTTCTTATAAGATAAGTATTCTTGTCTATTTTACTTCTGTAATTTTATTTACTGTTAATGAATTATGATAATGGACATGTTGAATGTTGAATGAATGTATGTTTTCTTCCACTGTGTATCATAAATAATCATGTATGCATGTTCTAGTTCAAAGCATTTTTTTTTAGCATTTTATGTACATACATGTTCATGGGGTGGTTGACAGGAGGGTTAATGCCATGGTGGCGTCATCTTCAACGGTTGGAGGGTTGGGGATGCCACAATTCCTATTCTAAGGCATGTATGCGACTATGTATAAGGTAAAGTTTTGTACTATACGTGACTATCCTAGAGAGAAACCCGCGTACAGAGGCCTCTATATGCGACTGTATGTAAAAGAAACCCGCGTACAGGTACAAACTTTTCTAATAAAAAGGAAATTTTTTCAAGGTCTTCAAACACTATCCTAAGCATGAACCAGGACAAGATACCACACACAAAATCAAGGCAAATACTGGTTAAAGGTAAACAAAAATAACCTACAGCAGTCGGGGCTCCCCAGTGGATTCGCCAGTTCTGTTGTTCAGGAATAAACACCCTTATAAACGAAGGTCTGGGGTTACCAACATACTCTTAAAACTTGCATACAATTAGCTTTAAAGTACATAAAGGAAATAGGAATATAGAATGGACTCACCTGATTAATGATGGTTGATCCAATCTTTGACTTTTCCCACTCTGCTTCTTCTGCAAAGCTTTCAGGGATGCACCTCCTTTAGTTGCAAAGAGCAAATCCTCCAAGTACAAACTTATGGATGTATATATGAAAAGTTAGATAAACAATATATAAAGTGCTCAATCATAAATATTCATCAAACCATGACACATGAAAGTGACTCAACACAAATTTGGAAGAAGGATTCTCTTTATTAACAATAGTGAATGAGATAAGTGTACAACCCAACACCTAAAACAAGGACTTCTTTGCAACCAAAGGTTTCTGATTTCTGCTGGTCCAAAGAATTCTGAATAGATACCACCAGCATAACTTTTCTCTCCAAGTATGATTGATTAATGCCCTCCCCAAGGCCTCTATTTATACTTAAGGAAATGGAGCAGTTTCAAAGGTTGAGGAGGTTGAGACAGTTAAGGTAGTTAATGATTAAGGCTTAACAAATCTCCATTAATCGATATTTATTATTTTTAATGTCAAATGGAGCTATACACAAGTATTGATATTAGAAATCCATGTATGACACGCAAGTTTCTATAAAGGAAACCCACGTACAGATCCGTATGCGGGTTGCAATGACAATACTCACGTACAGTACACGATATTCTATAGGAATAGTCGCTTATGTACGTGATTTGCTTATAGAAAGAGTCGCATACAGCAATCAACATATAAAAAGGTAAAAATGGCAAGCTAGATGGATAGTGAATGTATTTCATAACATGCCCATCTAGAGTTTTTTAGGCAACCTTCAATCCATAAATGTCCTTTTGTGCACCAACATATGAAGTGTCAACACTTGGATGGAAAAGTGCCATTTGGGTTTATAATAGTCCCACTAGCACCTTTTTCATTATTGCTCACTTCAAGCTCTTTAGTACAATCACATGTCCACATGCACCTCTAGGATGCCCTCATAGTCCTCGCTCCTAGCGATACCTACATTCAAACATTGAATAGATTCACATGTTTAGTTTATTATCATCAGTTTTTATCTTTTAAGAAAGAGCTTAGAATATCATAACCATATCATATACACATGTATATTCGTAAGCAAGAAACTACAAAATAATCCAATACTTATCTATATTGTGCATTTTCTCGTTGGTCCGCAGGGTCCTGCTTTGCTCTATAAGCCTTGGGATTGCCTATGGACTTGGATGTTAGGTCAGCACGCAGGTTGCTCCTCAACATCAAATAATTAATGTCCAACCAATACACCTTCAATTCAACTGGGAAGGAACAAATCAGCCAAGCCAACATAGTTGGGTTTATCAAGCCATCAACAAATTAGCCAAGCCAACATAGTTGGGTTTATCAAGCCATGCACTTATATCAATAATACACTTATATCAACAACCAAACTGCATCTATTTATCCTATCAACACAAGCAATATAAGCAAACTCATCAGCGTTATTGCTCTAAAACTGTAATCATACTTCACATCATTCACTATCAAGTATTGAAACACTAGGAATGTGTCCACTCCCTAAGGTGTAGTAAATATTGAAAACCCTTTCATGACTCGACATCGGGAAGGTGTGCACCCGTTTTCGATGTGAGCCATGTAGCCCCTATTCATACTCAATAAATCTATCATAATGGAAATAAAATCAAAACATGCTCTGCATATTGAATCTAATCATTTGACATGCATATTCTTAGCTAGGGTCACAGAACACTTATCCATTTGCCAATGCAGTATTACTTTGTTAAGGAGGAATGGGGGCTCCCTTCTCTGAGTTGACAGTCCCTCGGTTTTCCATCCCAACTCCTTTTTACATTCCATATTCCACTCATGTCTTACCGACATAATCTATACCATCTCACTCATGTTACTTACCGAACATGTAGTGTAGATGGGACATTTCCAAAATGTCCAATGGAGTTTCACCTGAAACCCATTTCCAAGATAGGGGAAAACCTCCCCGTGAATTTTGGCTCATGCAGGCCATCACACATGGTCTTCCTGCAATGTGTACCCCTGGCACATTCATCAAGTTTCCAAACAGTCAATCATTTTCTAACAATACAATCCAAATTTGATTGTTCCATAACCAAGCAATGGCATTAGTAATTAAATTCAATGTGAATTTGCAACTCTGTCTACTACAGAAATTGATTTGCTTGGCAATGAGGTGATTCTCATTTGTTGGTCTCTTGTAAACAGCACCACTATGCCCATTATGATTTTATGCTTACTAGCATAACATGAACACCCATTTACAATGTGTCCTCCTGACACAATTCTATGCAAGCCAATAGTGATTAGTAGTTGTCAGGAATTTCTCAAATCTGAAATTTACAAATTCAAATTGACAACTCATTCTGCATATAGACTAATTTCATAGCCATGAGACTCTTCTCATGATGTTTGGCTCTTTCACATGGTATATTTCGGCCTTTTTCATGGTCTTACCCATACTGAAACACCCCAAACAATCTACCTGAAATCTGAAATCCAATCAGCCAGACACTTTGTAAGTCTTGATGCATATAAGTTTTTCATTGCTGCAACAATCACTGGAGCATTTTCAGAATTATAGAATTCAAATACTTCCAGCTGTTAATCACATCAATATTACCAAAACTCATTTACTTCACGTGAATCATTATCATACTAAAATTGCAAGGTATAGTCACATCGTTTATGCCAATTAAAGGAAATGTTTAGATACTCCTTCCTTCACAGGCGTATTATTTGTACCACCTTTCCCTTCCATAGAGCATTCCTAGAAGCCAATCGATCATGACTACCCTCTTCATGCACTTACTATCCTTCATTCATAATAGCTCTTGAAATGGTTCTAGAATTATCATCAATTCATCATTTCAGCCATTAGTTAGTCATTATAAACAAGCATTATCTCGATGCATTCATGCAATGCATCACAACATTTGCACCTACACTTATGTATGCATATTTACAATGTTTACTCAAACATTTCATATGCATCCATTCAATGCATAACTACAAGATTTATAAAATATCTTAATGCATATCCACTCAATGCCACCTTGTATTGATTCGGGAGTACTATGCATTCAAACATACAATGGCCTAACCATGACTACCTCCTATAGGATGCATTACTATAATCAAGACCATCAGTACCCACTTTCTTTGGGTTACTAAGCTAATAACAACATATACAGGAATGATATGTTTCTATATGAATGTAGGGTAAACTTCTAAACAGCCACAGGGTGTGAGACCTCTTGCCTTCAACACTCCATACAATTGTCATAATTAAACCATTACCTGCATGGATCCTACTTATACCCTTGACATTACCAGTTTAGTTGGTCTCTTACAGGAGATTGCAAAAACCGCCACCAACTTTTGATCCTGTATTTGTTGCCTTATCCCTTTCTCCATAGGGTAGTTGGTCATATTCTTCAGCATCAGCAACATATTCAGCCATGCTCATGTTGTCATTGGTTTTTCCACTAATTCTAAAACCAATGCAATATTTACCATTAGTGGTTCATTATAAATGTATAATTCTCACTATTTTTACTAATATGTAATATCCTATGCACGCAAGCATATCCCCATGCCATAATTTCTATGTACACAGTCTTATAAAATATAATATAGTTAGCAAGACAGGGTTTAAGGGACTTTCCTTTCCAAAACCCTCATCTTTTCTTGGAATTCCTCTTCCGCATAATAGCTGGTTCGACTTCATGGCCTTTGCTATCTCTAGGCATGCAATCCTCGGATTTTCCATATTGACAGCAACACAATTCTTTTCATCAACCGCTAGTACTTTTCTGCTCCTTATTCAAATTCTAGTGATTATCCCTTGTTCCCTGTGTAGAAATAATAGCTCAATGCTATGAGCAATGATGCTAAGAACAAGCACAGGAAATAGATCTTGCTACTAAGAATTCTCACAAGCATACACAAGAAAAATAGAGAGAAGAAAAGAGACTGAATCACATGAATGAAGAGATGAATATTGGTGTGTATCCTTCCATTGAATAATTATGAATAATAGTGTACATAAATAGTGCTTCCCTCATGGGAAAGTCGAATTGTATGGAAACAACTCATAAAGCTCAAAAAGGTTGACTTACCAAAATATAGCAAACCCCCATAGGTGGATAAATCACTTGCTAAATCTATCAAGGACCTCACGAGTTGGAAAAAGCATGAGTGAGTTGTCAAGGAGATGGAAATAACATGCTAATCCTAGAAAATGGAGAAAAACTAATGGAATATGGGTTGGAAACAAAAGCTCCCAGTTTCCTAGTTGACTAGCTTTTATAGAAAAGCAGGAAAAAGCAGAAAAAAATAGAATCTGCTATAAAGTCCTGTATACTAACTCTGGATCAACCCAGAATCAGAAATAAATCATTCCTAGGATATAGATGGCATGTATTGACTTTAAGGTGCAAGTGGATGCCAACTAATTAATCTAGTGGGTGAATAATTAATCAAATAATGATTAATTATTTTATCCTAAGTTGTGAGTGGGTTTAATATATTCCAACACCCTGCTGAATAAGCTTTCCAAATCCTATCCCCATGCTCCATTCTGACTTTGGATGTGAAAATCACACCACTTCTAGACTGACAATTTTCACCAAAAATTATACACTTTTACATACAAGTGTATTCGGGTCCAAATTGCCAACTTCAGCCACCTAGAATTTTCTTCCTTTTTAGCCCTGTAACCCACTGACAATATACTAAAAAATCCATTGAAAAACTACTGAAATCACTGAAGAATCCCACTTGAAAAACTGAAACAATTCCTTTGCTCAATTGGACCTCTTCCCAACTAAAATTCCGACACTTCGGCAGTCAAAATAGCTAGTTTTCTTTGCTTCTCATCGGCGGTCTATTCGTCTATTTTTCTCTGACGTGTTGAACCCTTAGTCATCTAGGCTTCTGGACTATTATTGGCAATGCCAAGGACTATTATCGGCGATGACAGTATATCGGCAATCAAAACTATTAACCCCTACAGCATCGGTGAGGAAACTAACTCCATGGCATGGTATCAGCGATCAGAAGCACTATTCTTCAGGTGGATAGTTCCTTGGGAATCCACAATGGTGGGAAAGAAACCATCTGTGGGTTCCACGGACCATACAACCTATCGACGATTGGAACCACTAAACACTATGTGTCGACAGCACAAAACTAAATCCTTCCACTGCGTCGGTGACCCAAATAACTAAAAATTTTCGATACCCATCGGCGGACCAAATAACTAATTTCACCCAACGTGTCAGCGGTTTGACCCACTAATCTTCTCCAATGTGTCTATGCCTTAATCAACAAATGTTTTCTGATGATTCCAGCACTTAGAAAATTTTCAGAAAAAATTTCCTCTTTCTCCTCTTTCCCACCGACGTATCAGCACTTGCATCATCTAATTTTCACTGACAGTTCAGCAAAACTTCCTTCTTTGTCCACTACCACGTCAGCTACGCCATCAACTAAATTTCATCGATGGCATCAGTGATCCAAACAACTAATTTCTTTTCACGCTTTCAACACTTAAGCAAATTTTTGGGCTTTTCTCCTCTGCGTCGGCTCTCTCGTCCACTAATTTTCTCCGAAACTTCCTTTATCTTCTACCAATGTATCAGCACCTTCCACATATAATTTTTGGTGATATTTAACTTAAATAGAGCCGATGTTTCTCCATTTTCCTCATCTAATTTCCATCGATGTATTCATCGGTGGTTCCATCAACTAAACTTCGTCGATGTTTCGGCAGTCTTCCAGAGCTCTCCACTGCTGTGTTGGCTACTTACTCAACTAATTTTCTCCATCGTCGAGGTTTGCATCGGATTTATATCCATCTAATACTTTCGATGAGCCAATGGTCTGACACTTAGAATAATTTTCATGAAATTCTTTCCTCCTCTTCCCCCCCGTCCGGTGGCCTTCCGTTGTATCGGAGGAGCTTCCCTCTTAGTCCTCCGATGATCCGATGAGCTTGACACTAAGAAAATTTTTGGAAAAATTTTCCTCTTTCTCCTTTCGCCTTCCACTCTATTGGCTCTCCCTTCCTCTATTCATTGCTGATCACCGATGGTCGATAGCGAAGGATATTTCAACTAATTGAGTCAGCGTTTCAGCAGTCTTCGGCTGAACTCTGCCGAAACTGTAGCTCTAACTTCCACTGTTCTCCGTCGACGACCGATGAACACTTCGAGAAATTTTCACAAATTTTATTCTGACTGTCCTTCATCGAGGAAGCTTCTGTCTAGCTCTCTGCTACATCAGAGGAGCTTCCCACTAAGTCTCCCGATGAGCTGACAGCTCAGGCACTTAGAAAAATTTTGTGAGAATTTTTCTGTCATAATTTCTGATCTCTACCGGGTAGAGGGCAACCTACCTCTTCTAGATGATCTTTCATGGCCCATTCAGGCCCATGCTGCAACGTTGGCTCTGATACCATTTTGTAACATCCTTGACCGTTCGACCGGTGAAGAGGATGCTACCTTGTCATTAACCATCTGGGCAAACCACCCCATGAACATGAAGGTACATAAAAATTGCTGAAATAAAATGCTTAAAACATAAAGCATGCTAAGATGCATAATCATTCATATACACAGCGGAAGCAAACATACATTCATTCAGCATTTAACATGTTCATCATAATTCATTAAACAACAATATGATTGTAGAATTGAAATAGACAAGAATACTTATCTTATAAAGAACTCATCTCACAACCAACTATGTCGCTACAACGTTCCACCCAGCCATAGGCTAGAATGCTCCTTAATCTCTCAGCAACACTGCCACCCCCGAGCTGGGCATGATTCCCCAAGGAATAAGGAACAAGCAGGTTTACACATAGCCAAGGAAACATAAAACAACCAAGATGACACAGTAGGGTTTATCAGGCTATCAAGGAGGTAGGAAAAGCTGAATGGTAATCTAGGGAGCTCAATGAGGAGCTAAGGACTCCTACACCAGAACTAGCCTGACTTCTAGGACACCCACACACACCCAACACCAGGAAATCAGTCCCTTCTCTACTACACAGTCTGTCAGGCCCTGACCCCCCTTTCCAGTGCTACTCCAGGGTTGTGGAGAAGAAATCCAACCCTCTAGCTCTATCTGTGTTGTTCCAAAACACCCCCAGGTTTATCAAGCAAAAGAAGCCTTCATCCCACTCTAGCATAGTCTGAAGACCAACCAATGCATACACGCAGCCAACAAGCAGTTCACAACTTAGACAGGGGAAAAATGATCCCTGAGTCATTCTTGGACCTATCATGGCCAAAATGACTCAATAAGAGCCACAGCAAACCCAAACATAACTCAAACCCACAGCAGTAAACAACGTGGGGAAAACCACAGCCCCTAACTCAATGATCAAGCAACGGGGCAATTACACAGCCTGAAAATGGAAGAGGAAAGTCAGATTCTCAGCTGGGCAGGGGAAAAAAATATACACAGGCCACAAATCGGTATGGAAACACACATACACACCACCCAGAACGCGAAGGGATCCTTCTCAGGAAATCATGGGTGACAGAACACGACCTCCCAACTCACTGCGTGAGTAAAAATTACGCTGAATCCGATGCATGAGGATGATAGAACAACTCTCTACATGAGGATGAGAAATTACAGCCCCTACATGGAGATGGGCAAGAAAAACACCATGAAATATGGCCATGAATGGAAGAATGGAGTCGTGGAAGAGTGAAGAGAATGGAAAGGTTTCTTCTCTACCCATGTGACATGAAGATGAAGAGTCTACTGGTGGACTGGTCACGTGGGAAAGGACTGAAAATATTTCCACACCCAACACTATTCAGCAATAACTGCCCCAACTAACATCAGGGGTTTTTAACAGCTGACACATGGCCTTTCCCCATAGGCCCAAGGTTTAATAATCCCCCCCTATCCTTAGGAAAATCATGCCTATTCATTATCGTTGCACCGCCGTAGCTGGTTGTAGGTTCATTTTAATTAAAGTGCATATATACATGATGCTTAAAGTATAATGTGTTGGATGGCACGATATGCCATCGGAAACGATCCCAATTTTTGAAACATAACACAACCAAATCGATGGTGGGGCTTTTTCCTTTAGCTCTGCACCATGATTAATTACAATATATACATCATGTACCTTTTAATGGAAACGGGGTCAAAACCGGGGTATTACATCCATCACTGCTTTTGGCATTAGGTTATGGGAAGATCCTGAGTCCAACAAAAATTTATGAAGGATTTTATAATGGATATTCAGAGATATGTAGAAAGGTGGGAAAGACTCATCCAGCTTTTCAATCATAGGGCTAGGATTACTGTGGGATTATCATCTTGCAAGTTCACAAAGTCAACATCTAGGGGAGTCCTTGGATTAAGGGATTTTAGTATGGATTCCTTGAAGGCCTCATTCTTCATCACTTTTATCAAGGGAAAAGGGATTTTTAACTTCTGAATTTCTGACTCAATATGGAAAACATAGGACAATTTGTTAGAAGTTCTTACCTCTTGTGTTGTTTCTTTGAGCTGAATAGGATCATGAGATGGTGGTTGTAATGGCATTTGTTGTTGTTTTGGAGGAACAATCATCTTCTTTGTAGGAGCAACAACCTTCCAATCCTGAGGAGCAGGCTGATTTTTAGGGGTAGGAGTCTTCTTCATAGGAGAAACAATTCTAGATCCCAAATTATAACCTTCTTGATCATCTGCCTGATATACAGATTCTTCCATGATCTATTCATTCATGAGGGCTTCCTCATAGTTTGCCTGTGTTAGAAAAGAGAGATCTACTTCATCCTCCATATAGTTGATATTGTCTTCTGCCTCTCCTTCTTCCTGAGTGAACTCGGGTTCTTCTTCTAGTACAACATTATGAAAAGGAGATATGATCCTTTGATCCTCAGCTTGATTCCTATCCCTTTGAAGGATATGAGCTCGTTGGTAGTCTCTTCCATAAGGGACAAAATTAGGGTTTATGTTAGCAAAATCATTTGGCCCTTTACACCTCACAGGTATTTTCCCTCGGTCTTTTAGTCTAGACATTTCAGCTGTCAAACTGTCTAACATTTTGGCCATTTTCTTCATGTTTTTCTCTGATGAAGAAGTCCCTAGAGTATCTGAGGGTTGCTTCTTCCTGTCAATTTTTCCTTTAACTGTCTGAGATGCAATGATATTGGATTCAACTTCAAGGGTAGCATCTTGCGTGAGTGACAAATAAGTTGATCTTCTTTCTCTGAGAAGAAGACATAATTCTGAATCAAAGGAATTAGCATATGTGATTTTGGCTGAAGTGTCAGTTGGATTAATCTCAGCAGGGATCTTGCTGAACATCTTGTTAAATATTCTGGTGAAGCTAGAAACAGACTCACCATTATCCCTCTTCAGATTGCTAAATTCAGTGATATATTAAAGGTGGGCTCTTCTCTCTCCTCAATGCTTCAAAAATATGTCATCTAGGGCTTCAATGCCTACTATGGATGTAGCAGGAAACTCTTTGAACCATTTCCTAGCCTAACCATCTAGACTTTGCACAGAAACCCTAGTCCACACATCCTCTTGTTCAATGTTTATATTCTTAGCATAGATGTAGAAGGCCTCTAGGTGTTCTTTAGCTGTGAAGTCTCCATCCCCAATAAAATTAGGCATGTATTTGAGATAATCTCTAGTAGGCATAGCATCAAGAGGGTTAGGCATAATTAGAGGGGCATATCTGGCCACAAAGATCCTTTCCATTTTGGTGAAAGGGACATTCATATTGGAAATGTTTATGGAAAGGGCATAAATAGATATTGTCAGTATGAGTGGTGGATGAGAGAGAATTCGGGGTGGATTTATCTTAGTGGAGTCACCAGGGATTGGATCTACACAAGCAATAGTGCTTGAAGATTCCTCAACCCTAAAATTTTCTGATTCAATTATAAATTCCTGAGAATTATATGTTTCAGTAGAAGGACATTGAAATGGAGGTCTATTTGATATAACAGCAGAAATACCTCTTCAAATATATGATGTGGCTTCCCTTGTAGCTCTGGAGGTCTATCTGAGTGAAGCCCTAGCTCTTCTTAGAATCTCTTCTGGATCTGAAACAGGTGTTACTGGTGTCCTTTGAGGGTTTTCTCTGGTACTTGCTCTTCCTGAAGCCACCTTATTCCAATGGAGTTTCCAAATAGATGATTACAACCATAATAGTGTCCAAAATTTCTCTATCATCAAAGTAGGATCTATGTCATCTCCCATGGAAGCTGAGCTTCAATCTCCTCTCTCTAGCAACAGCGCCAATTTGGTAGCTCTCCAGGAAACTCCTCTAGGTTGTAGCTCGAGGATTCCTGGTAGCTTAAATGTTTTTAATGGTTTTTTCTAAATGGATCAAGTGATATGACCTACAAGACCTCACTCTCCCAAGACATGAATAAAACTCAATCAAAAGATAAGGCTTCTAACCACCAATGTTCAGAGGGTTTGATAATAAGGTGAATAAATGGAGAACTTATTATGCTGGCAAATTCATACACAAAATAATCACATATGAATGGCTAATCATAACAATGAAGAATACTTGCAATTCAACTCATCAACACATAGATAGGATGATAGCTATCTGGCATTAGATAAAAGTAATAAACCTGAATCAGACATTCAAGCACAAGTACAGAAGATAAAAGATATGGAAGCTAAACATATAATGGAAAAAGAGCTTATATTAAATGATGAATAACATGAGAAGCTTGATAACAATAAGGGTCTAAAATTATCCAAAGTTGAACCCTTTCTTCAAAATAATTCTTAGGCTTTATAACCTTTACAAAAATATTTAGATCTTGAAAAGTTGGATCTGATTTACTAAAAATGGATAAAATAAACGTTTTTTGTAAAATTAGGTCAAAAACCCTAATTTAAGTACTAGTCTATCTAACCCTAACACTTGTTCACTCATTGAACTCTTTGATAACTGCATTGACTATTAAAGTAGAGCTGTAACCTGTTGTCTGATAGATAAGCCACAGTTGGTCAAAAATAGGTAGGGTTTGTGACCTATTTCTCCTTGATCGCACCCTCAAAACTAGAACAGACCCCCTCCACTGGTGCTTTTCATAAATTTTGAGCTTAATCATTGACCCTGAGGTGTTTGTACCCATTAAAACTGGTTCTGTGTGTAAACATATCATTTACACCCTTTTGTGCTTTGGGTGGTTAAGGAAGCAGAATCCTAGGTCTGTTAGCTGCCGAAAGCTCTGCTTTTGGTGGCTAATGAACATATGTTGTGTTCACCTAAGCCACAGAAAGCTATGTTTTATGAAAAATTTTATTAGCCTTTAAATCAATCTTCTACATCTTTTACCTCTGTCTTTCTAGTAATTCTTCCATTTTCCTAGGGTTTGACTGAGTAGTAGCATCATGAGTTGCCTCGGGATCCTTAAAGCTTGTTGGTACCTCTACTATGGTTTCTAGTGAAAAGTGAGCCTGAGAGCTAGGGTTTGAGTTGGAATTCTTCATTTGCAGCCTTAGAAGTCTAATCATCCTGTAAATACTAGTGGTGTCCTTCATAAACCTTAGATTCCTTTTTTGCCACAAGAAATACCTCCCTTTCATTTCTAGTAGGGAAATACTCAATTGACCTTTTATCTACAACCTTATGATTTAATGCAATCCCCCATTCTTTACGGAGGTTAAGTGCTAGATCATGATGTGCCCCATGTTGAGAGCGTTTGATTTTGATAGATAGCTAATCTTTTTTCCTTTTTTGGCCTTTTCAGCGGTTAAGGAAATGTAGGGTTTTATTCATAAGCTACCGAAAGTGGGCCCTTTCGGTGGCTAATGAACCGTTGGTCCGTTCACCCAAGCCACCAAAAGCTTCCTTTCCAAAAATGTATTTAATTAGCTTTCGGTGGTTAATGTCCTCTTGGACCCACTTGCTACGCTACTGAAACCTCAGCCTTTTGATGGTTAATGAACTATTGGTATGTTCACCCAAGCCACCGAAATAACCCTTTCCATTTTTTTATAAAAACGACGTCAACAGGCTTTCGGTGGTCAACACAGTCCTAAGTCAAAACTGTTAGCTGCCGAAAGTTGGGCTTTTCGGTGACTAATGAACTGTGGAAAAGTTCACCTAAGCCACTGAAACCTAAAAATTTTGAATTTATTGAAAAACAAAACACCAGATATTCCAATTTTGTTAATAAAAAAAATATTTCATAATATACCCTGAAATCTTCACTACTACGAAAAATAAATTGTTTGAGTTTGACCTATTGAAAATTAATTTATTTTAGGAGATAACAGCAACTTTAGGAAAATATAGAACTGCACTTTTTCTATTTTGGAATGACTGTAGAGTTGTCAGAATCATTCTAGGATGTTTCTAAAGTTCTCCTTAAGTTAGTTTTAGCATTTGTTGACCTCTAGATGCAAGTGGATACCAACTAGCATAGTAAGGAATCTAGCAATAGGACAAAATTGACAAGTTAATGTCTCCTATGTGTAACTATGGGTTTAATTATTATAACACCCCCTTAATCCTGAATTTATGTAAAATATCAGAAAAATATATTAGATTATGGGTCCTAGAAACAAGGCTTAGTCACCCTTTACATACTGCTTGTCCATACAACCAAGGAAAGAGGCAAAACTCCAAGGGGAAAATCGTCCCGTAAACATGGACACAAACAAAAATTTTGGAAATATTGATATCAATCATTCTTCACCACATGATCAGCAATCTCTAGTAGTGATTTTATATTACTGAAGGTTTTCTTAGAAAACACCTTGGTGAATATGTCTGCTACTTGATTTGAAGATGCACAGTACAATAGAGAAATGGTACCATCATGCACAAGATTCCTGATATAGTGCATAGGGATCTCGATGTGTTTGGTTCATTGTCTTTGAACTCGATCAGTAGAGATCCAAATGATGATTTGATTGTGACAATAGATGATAGTGGAAGTCTCTTATTTGATCCCACACTCTCCAATTATGGCCTACAACCAAAAACAATGAGTAGTTGCATTCACAACTCCTCTATACTCAGCCTCTGTAGATGAGAGTGCAATGGCACTTTGCTTCTTACTTGACCAGTTGATTGGTACATCTGCAAGCATAAACACAAATCTGGAATTATACTTTTGATCTATATTATCACCTTCCCAATCTCTATCAGTAAATCCAACTAGGTCTAAGTCATATTTTGCTGCATAAAAAATCCCATGTGTTCTTGTTCCTTGAACAAAGTTCAGAATTATTTTAGAATCTTTTCAATGGATTCATGAGACTGATCCATGTGTCTGGAAGCCACACTCACTGCATAAAATATGTCAGGTCTCGAGTATGATTCAGATAAAGCAAACACCCAATCAAATGTCTATATAGTGTATTATTTACCAAAGGAGAAGAACTTGCTTCTTCAAGATTAAATCCAGAAAGGAATGGTTTTGCTTGGATTGAAATCATTCATGCTGAAGTTATTGAGAAGGTCTGAAGCATACTTGGACTGATGAACCTTGATCCCATGTGATGATTGATAAATTTTGATTCCCAAGAATTGACTCAACAATCCCAAATATGTCATGTAAAAGGGATGGTTCAATGTATCCTTCAAGGAATGTTGACACATATCCATCGATAGGGGTTCACTCTCTATCAATGCCCTTAACCCAGCAATATCCCTAAGCATCATGCCAAGTAGGTTTTAGAATATCCAGCAACACTTGCAGACTAGTGTAATAAGGAGTATTGCACCTTCTGCGGGCAGAAGTTGTTCCTCTGGTCTGAATGGTTCAGATCCAGAACAAATGAGTGAATGACAAAGGATGAAGATCTTCCCAAAATGTTGTAGACACTTGGAATACTACTTTGATTGTGAACTTGTGTACCTGCAAATAGATCAAACATGCAAACACATCAAAGCTACCAGAAAATCATCTACTTATCCATGTTAGTGACTAAGGAATTTAACAACATGTACATGTGAAATCAAAACAACAGTAATGTGGGATGGAAATCAGCTTTACATTAAGAATGTATGAAGAGTCTTACAACCATTGATTTAGTGTCGAAAATCCCCTCCACGAGACAAAAAATTCATCCCCATAAGCTCCAACTTTGCTCTCTATGCTCACCAATGACTTGGGCTAGGTGGTCAATCCAACAGCATAACAATACCTCTATAGTTCTCCCCCTCAACTATGGACATGAGCTTGTATTTATAAGGCTCAATGGATAGGATTGGTGGAGAGAAGTGTGGGTGAGGTGGTTCTAAGATCATACCATGGGGGATATCGAGCTCAAACTAACTCACAATGATAGGGATAAGGGAGGAAATGAGGCTCGTGATCTAGAAGCCTCAAGAAACTTCTCTTTTTCCCATTTTACCAAGGGTACTGCTTTTCTTCTCTTATGACAGAGCAATTTAGATGATAAATGCTTTTGGACCAAAGACCATAGGCGGTGGCATCGCTTCTTGAAAACAAGGTACTACTCATTGGCCACAAGCAAAGTGCAGTGCTGGGTTTTTCCAAGTAGAACTGACAAACAAAGCAAGTTTCCACCCTAAGTGTTGGGATTAAGGGAAAACATGGAAGTTAAGGGTCTTTTCACATGGTGGTGACAGGATTTAGGTATAACAGAATTCCCCCCAAAGCGTGACACTCCGAGGGATACGATAAGTGAGAGCTTTGAGAGAAAAAGTTGTCACTTTGAGGTGAAAATGTCTGCTCGGTCAGAGAATGTCATCCAGTAGGAATATGTAGTACATCAAAAATTTTGACTCATAGACACATGTAACCAACTCATGGCTACAGACCAATACAAGGCAGATCCATGGGAGGAATAAACAAGCATGGCTACCAGAATACAACGTAGATCCATGTGATAGAGAACTCAAACTTGGACATAGCTACCAGACATACAATGTAGATCTATGTCATATAGACTCAAATTTGAGCATAGCCACAATATACAAAATGTGGATCCATGCTAGATATACAAAAACTCCATCGCAACCTAGGGAAATCAATGAGCACTAAACAAAGACCCATGGTATTCATCTTGTTAAGTCAGTAAATTTTTCCTTCAATTTTGGTTTGACTTCTTAAATTTTTGGTTTGTTTTTCATTTTTCAATTAAGCTTTTGTTTTAAGTCTTATTTTTACTTTCCTTTAGGAATTCTCTGGATGATTAGATAGTTTTTGAGCTTACCTTTTTATAGGTTTTATTTGATTCTTTGGTCTTTTGCATTTCAAAAGGGGTTAAATACAGTCATATTATCAAAAATTGATTCATTAATGTTTGATTGGAGATTACCTAGACATGATTTTCACCCTAGCAGCTTTTAAATCTCCTACAAATTAGCAGAAAGCTGAAAAATAGCGAAATTTTAACACTGGACATATTCTTGTAGCACTGGACAAAAATTTAACAAAGGGCGCGCTACAAGAATATCGCGACCCTCTTATTTTCCGATTTTTAAGCAAAAATTTGACATTTTCTTAAATGTTGAATGACTAATCATTTATTGTGAAGTGTTTACTGCGTGTTGGTTAAAGAATTATCATAAAAACAGGTGCTTCTACATTGTGAGGGAATCGTGGTCATCGTGAACACAAAATGCAATTTCTTTTGACAGTCCATGATGAGCTTACCAGGCAGAATGATGATGCCTACTCTCTCAAAGGAAGCATTAGTAAGGATGATAGTTCTTCACTTAGTGGGGACAGTTCTGTTCACAAGCTTCTTGACAGTCTGTTGAGTGCTCGGAATTCAGCAAGGATGGCACTGGCATTGTAAAACCTGTGCAAGCACAAATTACAGAATATAGAGCTGGCCTTGGTATTCAGGCACAGCAGAAGGTTGATCCTCGGTTTGAGACTCATTCTGGTGACAGTTATCGAATTGTTATACAAAAGAAAGCTCTGGCTAGATTTCATAAAATGGCCTAATTGTTGACTGGTCAATGATAGTCTTAGATAATCTTTGCTTGTGGCAACTGATAATGGTCGCTGCCAAATTGTTTTATCCTCAACAAGGATTTCCTTTTGGGACACGTCCTTTTCAGATGTGAAAGCTCCATGTCTACTCTCAAATATGTTCTTATACTGTCCTAGCTAATTTCTAGATTACATGGGTGATGGAATCCGGTGGGCAATTCTGTCAATATGATGTACAAATAATATATTTGATATTTCCCAACATTCTGTTCCTACTGCGCAGTTATAAAATGTCGGAGCTGAGTTGAATATGGACACTGTCATGTGACCACGATTTGAGAAATTGAAAATTCTGAGATTGATTTACTTCCAAAAAATTACCAATTGAAAATGGAACTCAACAATTTTGAGGGTGGACAAATATGATATAGAATCGACTAATGATCTGGATTCATCAGATATTATTGATGGAGGTAAGAGCCCAAGACTCCAAAAATTTGCTGGAGGAGGATAGCATTAAGGTTTCAGAGGAAAACACAAAAACTAAGTCTCATTCTAGCGATGAAGATAGCTGGATTGAAGTTAAACTTTCAGGCTTCTTTGAATCATTCTAGGGACTTATGCTTACCTCTTTGTTACAGAAAGTGCATGTTTCTCCATTATATGGTCAGAATATTGCTGAATATTTTGAACTTCTTACTTGGCTTTTGGGAAAGGGGACTCCGGACCACAGTGCCAACACTCAGGAGGCTGGATTGATACAGGGATCACTGACTGGAGATGTGATTAAGTGCATGTTCCACATGCTCCATTCACAAAATGAACTCTTGGCAAATCATCTTAATTGTCGAATATACAACACACTCAGTAGTTTGGTGGAGTTTGATGGTTATTATCTTGAAAGTGAACCATGTGTTGCTTGTAGCTGTCCAGAAGTGCCTTACACAAGAATGAAGCTGGACAATCTGAAGTCTGAGACCAAGTTCACTGACAATTGAATTATTGTGAAATGCATAGGCAGCCACACTATCCAGAGTGTTATCATGACTGTTCATGATGCTCGCTGGTCAAAATCAGTTAAAGTGCTCAATTTGTATTACAATAATAGACCTGTGGCTGATTTATCAGAGTTGAAAAATAACTGGTCACTGTGAAAACGTGCAAAGAGTTGCCATCTTGCATTCAATCAGACAGAATTAAAAGTTGAATTCCCAATACCTATAACTGCTTGCAATTTTATGTTTGATTTGGACTCATTTCTATGTAATGAATGTGGATACAGTAAGTACGGCCATTTTGAATTCACTTTCATGGCAAAGCCAAGTTTTACTTTTGATAATATGGAAAATGATGAGGACATGAATGAATTCTCTGAGTGAACCTGGAGGAATATCTCAGCTTCAATCCTTTTGCAATAACAGGAAGAATGAATCAGGAGGTGAAACTTCATATATAGCAAAACATGATGGACATGCAGTAGGTTCTTCTCCTGTAAGGCTGCCAGAAAACAGAGTAAACATAGAAGGAAAAATTTTGAGATTGGATTCTGGATATTTGAATGATGACAGATCACATTGGGACCTGAATACTGTGATGGAAAAATGGGAAAACCCACCAGAGGATCTACTTAGAACTCCTGGAACAGATTCTTCTGCAAAGATACCAGGAAGATCTCTAAATAACAAGAATTTTGGATGTTCAGAGGATATTCATGTACAGGTAGCAGTTGCAGAATGGAAGGGCGATCATAGAAGTTTAGAACAAAAAATGGTCAGAAAGGGTCCAGCAGTTGCAAAAAGCCAATGAAGAAATCCAGAACTTGCTCCAGGCTCTTTAAATATTATAAGCAAAGAATGACACCATGGTTTTTCAATATCAACAAAGTCTGAAGATGTATGAAATAGTAGAAACAGAATTCTGCTCTATTTTTCCTGGTTTGAGTCATTGAAGTAAAATGATGACCACGAGCTAAGGGATAAGAATTTTTGAAAACAAAAAGAGGTTTTTGTTCATAAGATACCCATATAGAAAAACCTCTCTCCGTTTTGCAACATCTGTCAAGGTTGGAAAGATTAAATTAAATATTTGCAGCCTATTTTTCAGGGAGTTTAAATATTCAATATTTTCCTGTTTTAGTGTTCATTTTGCGGGGCATATTATGATCGATTGGAGATGAATTTTGAAAAACCAAGAGAGGTTTTTGTCCATCACGGACCCATTTACAAAATAATCTCTCATTTTTTACACAGGTGTCACCAATTAAGAGATATGGAAGCTTCTTTGACACCTATTTTCCAGAAATTCGCCATATTTGCCAGGAATCCGATTTGCTATTTTTAGTAAATTAGTTGAGTTAGTTAGTTAATGTAACTGCTGGGTAGTTTAAATTTAGACCTAATGAAGGGGAGATGGAACTAATTATTTGTAACTATTTAGAGAGGTGAGCAAGACATTGTGAGGGTTCTGGATTTTGGGAGCATCAGGAGGTCTGCTAGCTGCTTGTACTATCAGACTTGTTCAGAGAACTGGTACTGTAACTCTCATATGCATTTACTGATGAAACTATGATATATATGACTCTTTCCCCCACATCTTGTCTATGTTGGCTTTGTTATTGAGCATGTTTTGTTTCTTAAATGGTAATTTCATTGCTAGTTGATGTCTTTTTCTGGTAATGCTTATCTTTTAATGTATGAACCACAGCATAGTATCTTTGTTGGATTTTTGTGATATGTTTGGGCATCTTTATCAGTTTATGTCTATGATTTAGTTGTTTCTTTTACTCTGAATGTATTCCCTGCATGATCTTGAAGCTTACAACCAAAAAACACATAAACAAAACCCTAAAACCTAGTTTGAATTGAGTTTTTTCTCTTGAGATTGTGTTGGCTTGTTACCCTAGCCTTAGTAACAATTTCTGACACAAACATCTTTGGCGCCATTGTCGGGGATGAAGCTGAAGCATATCTTCCCTGGGATACTTATCAATTTTCTTGGTTTAAGAGGTGGACTTAAACCAACACTTTTTAGAGGCTATTTTCACCAAGTTTGACAGAGTGGCTGCTAGAAGAATTAGAAGGTTTCAGTCATGCCTAGCTTTATACAGCCCTAATTAATTTGAACTACTGTCACCCCTTTTTCTTTCTGAGAAGAAGAAACTGAATCTCTCTTGACAAATTGATTGGAGACTCCACTATTTCAAAATGCACGAGCCAATGTCCATGGAAGCTATTGTGGCTCGAAGGTTTGCACCGTTAAATTTTTCTGATATTCCAGGTTTTCCAAATCCAGTACCTACTATGGATATTTGGGGAGATTGTCTGCCACGGTTTAGAGAAAACAAAGAGGATAACCCATCAGATCACCTTATCAAATTTCATCAATGTATGGTCCAGTTAAATATCCAGCATGAAGATGTGCTCATGAATATGTTCATGTATTCACTTGAGCGAGATGCACGAGATTGGTATTTTTCTCTTCCTGCTGTTAGTATCCCCTCACTGAATGAATTTCACACGTGCTTTCGGAAGCATTGTAAGTATCTGTACCCAGCTGAACTCTTTTTAAAAGACTGTTGTGAGCAGGCTGATGTTTATCATACAATTTCTGTTTTAAAGAACCATGATGATGAGTACAGTCAAGAGTTCAAAACATGTCATAAAGAAGTTGAAGATTCAGAATTTGTTGAAGATGAGAATGTAACATTTTTAGATACTGCTGTCAAGGAAGAGAATATTGATGATCTACAGGATGATGGCCATAGTATAGATGCTTCAAACAGTTATACATCCACTACCTTAGATTCTTATCAAGATCATATTGCCTCCTTTGAAAAATTGAAATATGATGAACAGATTGAAAGTTCAACAGGTGAAAGTATTAGAGCAACAATAGATGTTGAGAGTAGCCCACATCTTCCATATTTGCAGACCAGGGAAAATTGCAATATCCATGCGGAACAAAATTTGCAGGGACTGCCTAATCTTCAGTTTGAAAACCAGAAATACATTCTTTCTCCTTATGAATATTCTATTTCAAATTATGATGAGCAACGAGGTGGGGATTTTCCAAATCTGTTTCATGATGTTATTGTTGATCCTGTTATTCAAGAAGCTTCATCTCTGTCATCAGGATCTTATCTTGATTCTCCTATATTCGACCAAGATGGTGATGAAAAAGGAAATGATAAGGTTTGTGAAGACTCATTTTTTATTCAAATTTCATCTAGATTTTCTTTTTAGCCGAGAGATGATCAAAAGAGTATTGATGCTTGTCATAAATCTGTTGAAAATATTTCTAGTCTTGATATATCCCGCAAAGATATGATTTTTGGAAAGGAAATTGCTTGCTGTGTCAAGCCAGCATATCATCTTGATGAAACCAAATTACAGGAATATCAGCAGGAAGCAGTTGATTCTTTTGTTTGCAGAAATGAAAGTTATGTTGTTAAGGAAGATCTTCATGATACAAATGGTTATAATGAGAATTATATATCTGTAGATGCATCAGATCTTATCTCTGTTGCACATACTGCCTTTGATGTGTATGAACAATCAGTTACAAAAGAGGATTGTTCCCAAATTTTTAAAGAGGTTTCTTATGACATTTTTTCTCTTGTGATTCGTGAGAAGGATTTGAAGATTGCCTGTCTTTCTTTACCAGATACAAAAGTTTTTTGTTCACCTATCTTTGATGAGTATGCTACTGAAGAGAATATTCTACATTATGATCAAGAAATTGCTGATTCACATCACGATATCCATGAGGATGCTATTAACATTGTATCAAATTCATTTATTAAAAATGACTGTCATGATGATCAGATTATTCCTTTCGAAATCTTTAAAGATGATGATCAAATTACTCCTTCTGAAAACTTTGAACACATTGAGCATACTGGCATATTAGTAGAAGATAGTTTCAGATCTACAGAAGATGAGGAGGACAACCTATCATTTTCAGATTTGCAGGGACTTTTTGATTTTCAGCTAGAGAACAAGGTTCATGATCAAGAATGTGTTGATGCAGCATATGTTATGGGTGGTCCACATTTTCAAGACTTGCAGATTGATAGATCAGCAAGTAACAGTTTCACATCTACAGAAGATAATGAGGGAAGCGTGTAGTTTTCAGATGTGCAGACACAGGGAAATAGCATCAAATCTGAAGAGGAGCAGAAAGTTTCAGATCAGAAATTCAATTTGTATTTTCCTTTAGCAGAAATCAAGCAATTTACATTCGATATTAAAGATTGTGAAGGAAAAGAAGAGCAGCTGCAACACAGTCAATTGGAACAAAAAATCAAGGAGGTATTCTTTTATGATTTTGAAGACCCTGTTGCTGACTTTTTAGATTCTCTCAGCAGTATAGATGTTAAGATATTTCTGTCAGAAGGAAATTGTCTTTATCATTTACTCAATTTTTTCTGTATGAGATGGCCTTCATTACTTTTCAAGTCAAGATTCAGCAGGGTGCCTGTAAATCAGTTTCTGACATGGCTTCATTGGAAGCATGCTTTTACTTGATCATTCTGCTCCTGATGGTTAGATGTAGGAGTAGACAGAGGAATAAGATCTTCCTATGAGCAGTTAGATCTTTTTCAGTTTTGTTTAGTTCATGAATAAGCAGAGCAGGCTGCATGTAAGCTACAGATGGGATATAGGTTTGCAGTGAGATCAGTACTGAAGGCTTGATGACTCCATAGCCCAATGGAAGTTTATAGACAGGTAGATAGAAGACAGAAGGCACTAGTCTACAGGTTCTTGAAGCCTCGCAGGGAGGACTTCATCCCGCAGCTGGAGCTTGATGTTAAGTCAGTAAATTTTTCCTTCAATTTTGGTTTGACTTCTTAAATTTTTGGTTTGTTTTTCATTTTTCAATTAAGCTTTTGTTTTAAGTCTTATTTTTACTTTCCTTTAGGAATTCTCTGGATGATTAGATAGTTTTTGAGCTTACCTTTTTATAGGTTTTATTTGATTCTTTGGTCTTTTGCATTTCAAAAGGGGTTAAAGAAAGTCATATTATAAAAAATTGATTCATTAATGTTTATTTGGAGATTACCTAGACATGATTTTCACCCTAGCAGCTTTTAAATCTCCTAGAAATTAGCAGAAAGTTGAAAAATAGCAAAATTTTAACACTGGACATATTCTTGTAGCGCTGGACAAAAATTTAACAAAGGGCGCGCTACAAGAATATCGCGGCCCTCTTATTTTTCGATTTTTAAGCAAAAATTCGACATTTTCTTAAATGTTGAATGACTAATCATTTATTGTGAAGTGTTTACTGCGTGTTGGTTAAAGAATTATCATAAAAACAGGTGCTTCTACATTGTGAGGGAATCGTGGTCATCGTGAACACAAAATGCAATTTCTTTTGACAGTCCGTGATGAGCTTACCAGGAAGAATGATGATGCCTACTCTCTCAAAGGAAGCATTAGTAAGGATGATAGTTCTTCACTTAGTGGGGACAGTTCTGTTCACAAGCTTCTTGACAGTCCGTTGAGTGCTCGGAACTCGACAAGGATGGCACTGGCATTGTAAAACCTGTGCAAGCACAAATTACAGAAGATAGAGCTGGCCTTGGTAGTCAGGCACAGCAGAAGGTTGATCCTCAGTTTGAGACTCATTCTGGTGACAGTTATCGAATTGTTATACAAAAGAAAGCTCTGGCTAGATTTCATAAAATGGCCTAATTGTTGACTGGTCAATGATAGTCTTAGATAATCTTTGCTTGTGGCAACTGATAATGGTCGCTGCCAAATTGTTTTATCCTCAACAAGGAGTTCCTTTTGGGACACGTCCTTTTCAGATGTGAAAGCTCCATGTCTACTCTCAAATATGTTCTTATACTATCCCAGCTAATTTCTAGATTACATGGGTGATGGAATCCGGTGGGCAATTCTGTCAATATGATGTACAAATAATATATTTGATATTTCCCAACATTCTGTTCCTACTGCACAGTTATAAAATGTCGGAGCTGAGTTGAATATGGACACTGTCATGTGACCACGATTTGAGAAATTGAAAATTCTGAGATTGATTTACTTCCAAAAAATTACCAATTGAAAATGGAACTCAGCAATTTTGAGGGTGGAGAAATACGATATAGAATCGACTAATGATCTGGATTCATCAGATATTATTGATGGAGGTAAGAGCCCAAGACTCCAAAAATTTGCTGGAGGAGGATAGCATTAAGGTTTCAGAGGAAAACACAAAAACTAAGTCTCATTCTAGCGATGAAGATAGCTGGATTGAAGTTAAACTTTCAGGCTTCTTTGAATCATTCCAGGGACTTATGCTTACCTCTTTGTTACAGAAAGTGCATGTTTTGCCATTATATGGTCAGAATATTGCTGAATATTTTGAACTTCTTACTTGGATTTTGGGAAAGGGGACTCTGGACCACAGTGCCAACACTCAGGAGGCTGGATTGATACAGGGATCACTGACTGGAGATGTGATTAAGTGCATGTTCCACATGCTCCATTCACAAAATGAGCTCTTGGCAAATCATCTTAATTGTCGAATATACAACACACTCAGTAGTTTGGTGGAGTTTGATGGTTATTATCTTGAAAGTGAACCATGTGTTGCTTGTAGCTGTCCAGAAGTGCCTTACACAAGAATGAAGCTGGACAATCTGAAGTCTGAGACAAAGTTCACTGACAATTGAATTATTGTGAAATGCACAGGCAGCCACACTATCCAGAGTGTTATCATGACTGTTCATGATGCTCGCTGGTCAAAATCAGTTAAAGTGCTCAATTTGTATTACAATAATAGACCTGTGGCTGATTTATCAGAGTTGAAAAATAACTGGTCACTGTGAAAACGTGCAAAGAGTTGCCATCTTGCATTCAATCAGACATAATTAAAAGTTGAATTCCCAATACCTATAACTGCTTGCAATTTTATGTTTGATCTGGACTCATTTCTGTGTAATGAATGTGGATATAGTAAGTACGGCCATTTTGAATTCACTTTCATGGCAAAGCCAAGTTTTACTTTTGATAATATGGAAAATGATGAGGACATGAATGAATTCTCTGAGTGAACCTGGAGGAATATCTCAGCTTCAATCCTTTTGCAATAACAGGAAGAATGAATCAGGAGGTGAAACTTCATATATAGCAAAACATGATGGACATGCAGTAGGTTCTTCACCTGTAAGGCTGCCAGAAAACAGAGTAAACATAGAAGGAAAACTTTTGAGATTGGATTCTGGATATTTGAATGATGACAGATCACATTGGGACCTGAATACTGTGATGGACAAATGGGAAAACCCACCAAAGGATCTACTTAGAACTCCTGGAACAGATTCTTCTGCAAAGATACCAGGAATATCTCTAAATAACAAGAATTTTGGATGTTCAGAGGATATTCATGTACAGGTAGCAGTTGCAGAATGGAAGGGCGATCATAGAAGTTTAGAACAAAAAATGGTCAGAAAGGGTCCAGCAGTTGCAAAAAGCCAATGAAGAAATCCAGAACTTGCTCCAGGCTCTTTAAATATTATAACCAGAGAATGACACCATGGTTTTTCAATATCAACAAAGTCTGAAGATGTATGAAACAGTAGAAACATAATTCTGCTCTATTTTTCCTGTTTTGAGTCATTGAAGTAAAATGTTGACCACGAGCTAAGGGAGAAGAATGTTTGAAAACCAAAAGAGGTTTTTGTTCATAAGATACCCATATAGAAAAAACTCTCTCATTGTTGCAACATCTATCAAGGTTGGAAAGATTCAATTAAATATTTGCAGCCTATTTTTCAGGGAGTTTAAATATTCAATATTTTCCTGTTTTCGTGTTCATTTTGCGGGGAAGATTCGGATCGATTGGAGATGAATTTTGAAAAACCAAGAGATTTTTTGGTCCATAACGGACCCATTGACAAAAACCTCTTTCAGGTTTTACACAGGTGTCACCAATTAATAGATATGGAAGCTTCTTTGACACCTATTTTCCAGAAATTCGCCATATTTGCCAGTAATCCGATTTGCTATTTTTAGTAAATTAGTTGAGTTAGTTAGTTAATGTAACTGCTGGGTAGTTTCAATTTCGACCTAATGAAGGGGAGATGGAACTACTTCTTTGTAACTATTTATAGAGGTGAGCAAGACATTGTGAGGGTTCTGGATTTTGGGAGCATCAGGAGGTCTGCTAGCTGCTTGTATTATCGGACTTGTTCAGAGAACTGGTACTGTAACTCTCATATGCATTTACTGATGAAACTATGATATATATGACTCTTTCCCCCACATCTTGTCTATGTTGGATTTGTTATTGAGCATGTTTTGCTTCTTAAATGGTAATTTCATTGCTAGTTGATGTCTTTTTCTGGTAATGCTTATCTTTTAATGTATGAACCACATCACAGTATCTTTGTTGGATTTTTGTGATATGTTTGGGCATCTTTATCAGTTTATGTCTATGATTTAGTTGTTTGTTTTACTATGAATGTATTCCCTGCATGATCTTGAAGCTTACAACCAAAAAACACATAAACAAAACCCTAAAACCTAGTTTGAATTGAGTTTTTTCTCTTGAGATTGTGTTGGCTTGTTACCCTATCCTTAGTAACAATTTCTGACACAAACACATCTCATCTTCCACAAAGTACGATTCTATCCATGTGATTACAATGATATGAAGTCGAACATGGTAGAAACCACTTGATTACCAGCCAATTATGTGAACTCCTAACAAGTACGAGGGAGATCACCATTGATGTCAATGATTCCCAACGTACCCTAGTACAATCTACTAAGCATGAATAGATATCTTGATGTCGAACACCTAGTCGATTCTATCGATCAAAGGTCAATGATGTGAACCTATTTGAGAGCGAGAGAATCTATCATTAAGGCATACAGATCTCAAGGTACTAAGTTTTTTTTCTAAGACTATTTCCCTGATGATGAGCTGATGTCGATGGGAATAGTCTCGTCGAGGGAGGTCCATGATGAGACCCACATTGACAACATGAAACTTGGAACATAGTTCTGGAATGGTGTGAATGTAGTAACCACAAGACTGACTCAAAAGTACTAACACAAAGACTATTTTTACTGCAGAGGTAAACTCCTTCAACTTCCCTTTGAACATCGGGTGACACGACAAAAGACTTGGTAGCATGACTAAACTAGACAAACACATGGTGCAATAGTGGACAATGCATTATTTTGACAGACTCAAAGGAGTGACATGACTCATGAAAGTGGATCGTCACAGAGATCAGCTGAATACCCAATTGACTGAAATGATATGCAGACAAGAGCCATGTTCAAAGGTAACGACAAACTACTCCCATTTACTTGCAAAATGGTTCCCTTCCCATTTTCCCCATCATGGATGATGAATGCCTCTTTTTGGTTTTACGAGTTCAAAGAGGGTAACAAACACTCGGTATAGCTCATCCAAAGACAAGTCCAAACTCATATGTTTTACGAACCTGAGAGAGGAGGGGTTAGTTCCAAAAAAAAAGGGTCTCTCATGTTGGTGTGTAGGGTAAACCCGGGTTCTTATACTTTTATTTACCAACCAACAAAGAGACCCACAATGTTGTCCCTTTTGACAACAACCTACGAACAGGTTGCAGTCTCACCCGAAACAACTATGGGGTGCCGCAGAATCAGGTTTTTGCAGGCAAAAGAGGGATATTACTGTACCTTTAGCCTTAACAAAGAATATTTATACAATACAGAGCTTCGACATTCACTTAAGTGGCTTCGCAGTTTAGATAAAAAGACAGTTACTTGCTTAACCCTTAACTAGGAATTCACAGCGAAGTTAATACTTAACAATTTATCTTACTTTATCATTCATCTACTTATCAAAATCATAAAACATAATAGCACAAAACAAAAAGGAACCACAACACAAGATATACGTGGTTCACCCCCAATGTAGGGGCTATGTCCACAGAACTGTGTTTATATTCAACTCTTTACAAACAACACAGTTCTAATATATGCACTTAGCTGCAGATCTCTGCGCACTAAGCTGCAGATCTTCTCAACAACCCAAAACTACGCACTAAGCTGCAAATCCTTTCTTCTAAACCCTCTGCGCACTCAGCTACAGAGGTCATCCATGCACTCAGCTGGGACTTAACCTTCCAAAACCCTCTACACACTCAGCTGCAGAGGTCGTCCACACACTCAGTTGGGACTTAACCTTAAACCCAAAAATAGGCCTTAGCTTCTTCGCATCAAATTATCATCATACAAAAACCTTCGAAAAAGCTCTTTTCTCCTTTACATAAGTGCCTATTTATACAAGTGCACTATTACAATACCATGTGATTAAACCACGGGCTTAAAAAACATGGGTTTAAACCATGGGTTATTTACAAAAAGAGGGGCTTCGACCCAACCCTGAAACCCCTAAGACTATTTTGGACCGCAACTCCGCTTACAAGCTTCGCACCAAAACCGCGGAGTTGCCAAAATTAAGGACCTTCAAGGTCCACGCCCCAACATCTCAATGTTTAATTTAACGAGTCCAATGAAAGAAAACTCGGTACCATTCATGTTTAGAGAGTCTGAATGACCATGGAAGAAGACTCCAAATGATCCTTTTTCATATTATTTAGTCCCTAAGGCCCGAAAAAGTATAAAATAATGCCTTAGAGAACTCTTCCAGTCATGATTGGATGGAGAGTTCCTTTTTCGTAAATAGTCTATCTGAACCGAAAAAGAGATAACCTACCATCGAAGAGACGATTCTTCAAATGCTTTAACAAGCATGAAGAAGACAAGATCGGTCAACAATATTTTCATATTTAAGGATCCCGAAAAGAGTTTAAAGAAGACTCCATTAGTTCTCTTTTCATGATGAGAGATTTTACGATCCTGAAAAGAATTAGAAATGGACTCAGAACTTTGATACTAGGTTTTGAGAGCGTGGCCAAAGTGTCACAACAAACGCTCAAAGACTTTTTCTATTTTATGGTAGTACGAAAAAGTAAAAAATGAACTCCTGAAACTTTACTGCTACTCCTCTTCTATCCTGCAATGACTCAAAAGCATGTCTTAAATGCCCCAATAACTGACATTAAAGGGTTACAACTGATAGATTTTGAGTAATAAATGATTCTAAAACAAAACTATAGCATGTCAAACCCAAAAATGTGTATAAAAGTCATGTAAATAGTGAAAAATGAAAACATTTTACTATTTACCTATAGTGGAGAGCATTTGCAGCATTTTCATGGCTAGATTTTCAATCATTGATATCAGGAGCTTCCACCATCGGATTTGAGCACCATCAGTTCTAGGTAATAGCTTAGACCCTACTCTTTCATCTTATGTCTTCAATTATGATTTTTAATGGTGTTTCGGGCTTGTATGACAAGCCCTAAAATCATGGGAGCGGCAACTACTCTTATCCCTTGCGACATAAGCAGTACCTAGCTAGAACTGTGATGAAAACATAGCGCACAGGCGGTGCCACGGCCTATCCTCAAAGGGGCACAAGTGGTGCCGGCCGTGGAGAAATAAAAATAGTCACACAAGAAAAAATAGCTCATGTCAATTGATTTGGATGATTAAGAATGATTTTAACAAGTCTTGTGATTGTTTTTGGTAGGTTCTTACTGATAAAAAATGGTCATTTGGAAAGAGAGGCAGCATGATAATGACGATGCCTTTGCCGAGTGAAATGAGGGTTGCATAGCTGCATTGAGAGACTACAGACTCTTAAAAAATTTCTGCACACCCAGTTTGGTATCGCATGAACGATTGCTAGAGCATATACTCCAGATGTGGAATATAGAGCAACAATATTTTGAGGTTGGTGCTCACATTTTGACAGTTGAGGTAGAGGACATCTACTTCCTGACTGTCCTTTCGAGATGGGGTGCTCCCATCTCGTTCACTGGTTCCCACGGAGGGGATATTACTACACAGGAGTTGATAGATCGTCACTGTATTCCTGGGACAAGGACATCAGGGAAGAAAATCCCCATAAAAGAAATCATGGATGGACCTCTATGTAATGTACTGTTTACCATGCAGAGAGTAGTGGGAAGCCAAGGAGTGCACCATGCATCTAGAGCACATATGCTCTATGCCATAAAGGCCATGGCGCTTATAGTCTTTAACTTGGCGGAATCCCTGCTTCCGATCTTCAAGGATCAGCTGACCAAGTGTCAGTAAGGGGAATTGAAGCAATTTGGTTTTGGTTCCATTATGGCTTGCTTCTTCTTTGAGTGGGTTCCACAGATGAGACCCCAGGTGGTCTTTACAGAGCTGAGAGCACGGGACCCTCGCATGCAGAGGTGGGTACGGATTATGGCCCTCACTGGAGCAGGAAGGGGGAAGGTAAAGTTTGGTGAACCGTTATTTCTATGGTTGAGAGATCAGCTCCTCATGGTGGAGGATTATGCATATGTAAGCACTGACTTTAGTGGTCACCCTGACCTACCACTCCCACCTGGTGGATAGTGGGGTGACATCAGTAAGAAGAAAAAGAATCTGAAATGGAAAAATTGTTTTTATGTTTTATATTTTTTATGTTAAGTAACGAGAGTTGAATATTTTCATGCAGACGTCGAAGCATAATGACCTGGGGGAGCTTCCCCATTGGATAGAGGAGCTGGAACTCATTTTGTACCATAGGGTGATGATGTGACAAGGGAGTTAGAGGAAAACCTGGAGAGGTTGACCCTAGACATCCCTGATGCTTCCATTGATGACCTCCCTCTGAGGTATCAGAGGCCTACAATGGGAGTACCAAGTCGCTTTAGCATACTTCTATGTAGAGTATCACAGGATGTGATGTGTTACCACGAGCATCATTAGACGATGTGTGCATGATATATCCACTGAAAGCTGATAGCTTCAAGATTTTGTATGGTGATTTTTACGTGAAATCCTATGTGCTTCAGATGAGGTCTCGTGACCTATTTTTTGTAAAACATATTCATATATATATATATATATATATACAGACTTTTATCTGGTGTTTATATGTCTCAAATGGTGAATGTATTTTACATGAGTTTTATGTGTCTTTAATAGTTTATTTACAATGAACCAAGTTTTATTTTCATGTCATGAATGGGAAATATGCCAATCTAGGATGTAATTAGCTAGTGAGTCAGCAATTACATTATGTTCCCTAGGGATATGCTTATAGGTGATAGTTTCAAATGACCTTTCTAACAACCGTACCCTCAAGAAGAGATGGAGAAGCACTAGATTCCTAATGGTGTAAACATGGTTTAGATGACAAACCACTAGTTGTGAGTCCATCAAGACTACCAAATTGTAAACATCTTGGGAGGCAGCTTCAGTCATAAGACCTATGACTGATTGATACTCAACGATATTGTTGGTAGCGGGATCAATACAAACTGCACCTGAACTGACCAAATCATAAGCGGGGGAATAGAGAACCCAAGCAGCTAAGGTAAGATTCAAAGTGTGGCGGCAAGCACCATCAGCAAAGCCATAGAAACCCATCTGCTCTGCACGACCAAAACATGGTATAAACAGATACAAACACTTAAACTCAAAACCATATTGAAAATACTTAAGCACACTGAAAGTCAAGCAATATACATATATACAAGATACTATCGAAGAGAGATCTAGCCATAGTACCTCTTCAGGTACAACCCATTGCGAGGTTTCTTTAAAGGGATTCCATCGTAGTCTACGAGCTCGTAGGCCCCTTTCTCTAAAAATTTAGAAATGATGAAAGGATCATACTACATGGATTCAAACTTTCCTTTCCCTAGTTTGTCATATCTCAGATCGTAAGTCAAAACTAGGTCACCCTTGTTAAATGCATGAGGTTGGATAGATTTATCATACTGCGCCTTGACGCATTTCTTGTGTGCCTCATTAGCCAAGGCAGCATCTCTCCTAATTTCGTCAAGGTTGTTCAAGTATAAAAAATATCTCTTCCTCTATGGAAGTGTTTGGGAGAAGTTCGAAAGCAAGTTTCAAGGATGGAATCTGACATTGAATCGGTAAGATAGCTTTGATTCCATAGACAAGATGGAAAGGTGTGAAACCAGTAGCTATTTTCACTGAAGTCCTGTAATCCCAAAGAGTGGAGAAAAGGATATGGTTCTAGTTGTATTTATGGTCTCCAACCATCCGACAAAGCATTGTTTTCAAAACTTTATTAATGGCCTCTACCTAACCATTAGCTTATGGATAATAACTTGGCGTAGATTTTTCATGGTGAAAACCTAGCTTGGCACTTAGCTCCTCCATCATTTGATTACAAAAATGTGATCCATGATCAGTAACTATGGACTGTGGGACTTCGAATATAGCTATCGCATTATTGAATAGGAAGAGAACAACAATATTACCACCTTCTGCATATGTAGGCATGGCCTCATCCCACTTTGTAAAATAGTCAACGGCTATGATGATGTAACCATGCCCCCCGACTGAGGTAGGCTTACAATGCATATAATCAATCCCCCATTTGGAAAATGGGCCCATGGCAATGACAGGGTGTAGTGAAGAAAAATGAGTGCACTTTTTTGGATAAAAATGTTGACAAGGTGGGCAATTCTTGATAGCCTCATGATAGTATTTAAATATTGAAGGCCAAAAATAGCCAGTGCGAAGGATTTTTTGGGTTGTAGCCATCCCAGATAAATGATTG
Organism: Pseudotsuga menziesii; assembly: GCA_001517045.1. Lineage (NCBI taxonomy): Eukaryota > Viridiplantae > Streptophyta > Pinopsida > Pinales > Pinaceae > Pseudotsuga > Pseudotsuga menziesii. The sequence continues at coordinate 260,084 of LPNX011146046.1, read as the reverse complement.
CCACATGCTCCAGAGTGGCAATCATTCAACACTTGTTCAGCTTCCTCATGGGTGAGGCATCACCGGAGAATAGAATCGATCCCACACCTATACAAGGTGTCATTCAAGATGAGGTAGTATTTTTCATGGTGACAGATACGGCGGTGATCGTCACAGGATAGATTTGGCTGAAATATTTTTGTTTGGAGATAAATGAGCAAGTCTCCATACCATGGGTCAGTAGTGCTTATCAGGAACATGAATTCATTCGAAAATGAATCATTGGGGGGGAACAAGGATCTATGATGGTGATCCTCCCAGATAGGCTCATTCATATTCATGATCTCCATAATGGACTCGTCGAAAGGGAAAGTCTCAGAGAGAGAATCCAAAATAGGAAGAGATGGTTCTAACAAGTAGGGAAGGTGGTAAGGGTCCGAAGCCACTAGATGAAGTTTGTCAGAGTGATCATCGGAAAGGGTTTGAATGATGTTGTACACTTCTTCATGCAGACTCAACGAGGTGGACTCAACAATTTTTTTCCCCTTTGGATCATGATAAAATGATGCAATCATATTTTCTGTTTCTATGTTTGTGTTAGGAGGAGTGGATGGAAAAATTCCCATAAGGGACGAATCCTTCAACATGCCTACCTCAATCGACTGGTAAGGAGGAGGGGACTGACCTAACATAGGGATGTTATTAGTCGTAGAGGTAGTAACATCGGGCATATAGAAATCGAGCTAGTCAATGGTGACAATTCTCCCTAGATGTGGAAATTGGACAATGTGAAATATCATCAAAGCGACAGCATTCATGGCGTAAAACCAATTTATTCCTAGAAGGAGTTTGTAATCTAATGGAGCATCTACTACTTCTACTTGAATAGAAACATTTTTGTCCCCAAGCTCAACTGCAAGGGCTGATATGAGACCATGGGGCTGGAAACCTTGTCCATTAAAAGATTTCATAGTCATAGGTGATGTTACAAGCTCAGGAGAGCCAATAGCTTTCCAACAAGACAAGGATGAAACCAAAGTTGAAGCTCCTTCATCTAAGACAGTTCTAAAAAGCTTCTTTCTGACTACTTTCATGATGATTTGGAAATTTTTTTTTGAGGTAGATTGGAATTATAGTTCTCGACATTGAAATGAATCAAATTAGTATTGTCTGGGTCTAAATCTCCTAACACAGTTAACAGGTTTTTGCGTTGTGTAGAAATTTGGAGCACTTCCAAGGTAGACATTGCACATGGTTCCTGAGCGAGATATTCAACTACATTATAAAATTGAGCAGCTCGGACATTAGGGTTAAAAGAAACCTTCCTAAGAGTACTCTTGGGTAGATGCAAAACCATGTCAGTATTAGCCTTCTTGATGGTTAGGGGGATAATAGACAAGGAGTCGGGAGAACCAGTAGAGGGAGCTTTTCCTGAAGAAGAATTGTCTTCTTCCTTGTCTACCGGTTTCTCGTAACTCTGACTTCAAGTTTGCAAACTAATAGTATCCAAGGACATCATGCGAGTTTCCTCTGAAGAACTAGAGTTTCCCTTATTAGACATGTGTTCTATTAGTTGTTGTTGAGAGGGAAAAGTATCCGTGAGAACTGCAGGTGCAGGAATTGTTTTAAAAAATTGGGTGACTTCGTCCCGATGAGGACACTCTTTTGTGAAATGGCCACCTCCGCATAGCAGATATGGATATTTTTCTTTTCTTTTTCCTTTATCGTTATCGTTGGTGGTTGGTTTTGGATTCTCCTGTTGGTTTCCAGGTTTTTTATTTTTAGCTTTACCTTTCTTTTCATTGTTGCTAGGTGTTTGAATACTCTGAATAGAATTGACCTCGGTGGAAACCTTTGGAGTCGAAGGAATAGGGGTGGAAATATGGGGTTGCTTGGCAGGTTTTTCTACTGATGGGGATTGGATTGAACCAACAATCCCATCAACAGGGACTTCTACTGGTGGCTTTGCAGGATCAATGCTTGGGCGAGGAGCTTGAGGAATCAAGTCATAGAAAGTTTCGGACCGGGAATAGACCAAGTCTAGATATGGGCTCGACTAATGGCTTGCTCTTTAATAACGGCACCGCCCATAGTCACATATTGGGAAATCAGAGGCAACAAATATTTAGTAAACCAATTAGCTAATAACTGATCCAGAATAGGAGCCTTAATAAGTTTTCTCCGCCTTCTCCAGTCATGGATATGATCCGATATGTGGGTGGAGGTGTTATGTCGCAGAGAAGTTAAGAGATTAGTACTTGTTTCATAATGGATAGGAATTTGAAAGTGTGTAATAAATATAGTTTCCAATGAGCCAAAATCCACAAACAAATGTTGCGGAAGTTCAATGTACCATTTCGCGGCTGTACTGGTCAAATTTCGCTGAACGAGTCTTAAACAAACTGAATCATCCATAAGCGAGTTTGAAGAACACCATAGGTGGAATGTCATGACATGTTTTTTTGGATCATCTCCTTGCTTCCCATCGAACTTTGGAATGTATGATGGTAACTTTACCGAAATGGGAGGCCACAAGGGGTTATGTCGAATGGCGTCATTGATCCACTTGGACAAATCAGGCAAGTCCAATGTTGATAGGAAAGGTAACTGACAATTAGGTTGCACATACTGGTAATATTGATATGGCATATAAGTACTAGTAGGACCGTAAGGATACTGATAGACATGTTGTTGTGATGAAGAACTACTGGAAGATCTGCCCGTAGGGGGTTGATTTCTAGGATTTGGACCGTTAGGACCACCAGGGCCTCTGGGACCACTAGGAGGTGGACCACCATACCTTCTAGGAACTCTAGGAGGTAAAACTATGGAGCCTCCGGAACCACTAGGAGGAGAGCCACCATACCCTCCAGGGCTATTAGGAGGGAAGCCACCAAGCCCCCCATGACCACCAAGACCATTAGGACCATAAGGAGGAAAGCCAAGAGGCCCTCCAGGACGATCAAGCCTCCTAGGGGGATAACCTCTATAAGGTAGTCCTTTGGCACCTCTCGCAATATGTATAGGTATCCCCCCCATAGCTGACATGTAGGACCATTTAGGTGGCCCCCATGGCATGAAATTATTACTAGGATATGGAGTTCTAGCATAAGGAATTCTTGTAGGATTGGGTGGGTAATTAATGATTCCTATAGGTACTTGATTTGCTGTGTAACCATAACCCCAAGAGGTTTGATTGGTTACAGGTTGTGCCCCCAAGGGCTGACCTGAACTGGATGGGGGGTTAACCACATTTGTGGGGTAGGAGGGACATAAACTATAGATTGCTCTATACTAGAGGTCTATCCTTGACTAGGTACAATTTCGGTGCTAGATAACATAGGTCTTGTCGAGGGTTGCCCCTCGGCACTAGAAGGTAATGATGAAACATGAATTGAATTTTGAGCCCTAGGTGCTAAAGACCTAGGAGGATTGGGAACAGACATAATATGGGAGGCGATGGGGTTGGAAGTTTGACCTAGATTATGTGGAGTCACTGTGTGATCTAGAATCGGTTCAATGGGTCTCATAGAATCGGCAAGTGAATGATATCCCACAGGAACAATTGCAGAACGTGATGGTGATGTGCCCAATATTTCATCTATTTTCTTTTCAATCTCCCGTGCATGGAGAATGGCTTCCTATTATTGTCTACATTCTTCTTCATCTGGTTAAACTTCTTGAGAAAAGTTTAAACGGGTGCCAAATGAGGCAATTGGTTGTCCTATAGAGGTATCCCAAAATGGAGCATTGGGACCATAATCCGGGTGGGTAATATCATAAACATGACCTTCTGTGGGAGAATGGAATGAAGTATTACCCCAAGAAGGTTGTTGTACCAAGGGAGGTGAGTGTGAAGGACATAGCCTTCAGCTTTCTGTAACCACATTCTCTCCCACTTGGAAGGTTGTTGTACCAAGGGAGGTGAGTGTGAAGGACATAGTCTTCAGCTTTTTGTAACCACATTCTCTCCCACTTGGGAGTTGGTAGCAGCTCCTTGGTCGATAGCTTCCATAGGATTTCTCCTAAAACAGGATTAAAATTAGGTGGCAAGCCCCGTACTCTTCTGGAATGTCTTAGCTCAACCATTTTTTACAGCTCCTATCTAACCTAGGGTCTCAAAAACTAGAAAGCACACCAAAAATTTCCCTACTCAAGATATAGGTCAAACAAGCAAAATTAAATGACAGCAGGAGTTCAGATAGTCAGGTCTCTCACCAGGATTGTCAAGAAGGTGCCACTGGCAATATACCTCAAGGGTACGTGCATAGTAATATCCCTAAATGTTGTTTTTAGTGTATGGCTCCAAGCAAGATGGCCAAAGGGATTTTCTTAGATGGATAAGATATCCTAGAGGGGTCTCCTGATATACGCAAGGTACGTGGGAGCTCAAATCGGTAGTAGTGTTGTCTAATGCATAATCGTTCACAAGGGGCCTTCCAATATACAATCGAGTACATGAAGTACCTTGCTATATTCCTCAAGGGTATGTGAAAGGTCGTTCAATATATCGACAGTACGTGGAAGAACCGCGCGAGTCCAGGATGTAATGTGGATGAGTAACGACAGCTCCTACACTTAACGATGCCCGAACACATCTCTAGCATATCACTCAAATTTATATGTAAATTTTAACCTATAACTATCATTAATTTTAAAGTGGACGGTTAGGTGAATGCATGAAATTTTGACAAAAAAAGTAAAACCATGCAGTATACATATGCAAATATTTCACTTTATCGTTCGTGGTATGCCTACCTACAAGAGGGAAAGAGAGTATTTTCTTTCATTTTAAAGACAAAAATTCCCAAACAACTATCTTGAACAAATCAAAATCAAAGACAAGAAACACTTTCCAAACTCATTTTCCTTTTCTGAAAGAAATCAAAAGGGGAAGAGTCTCTTTTCCTAAAATAAAAACAAGAAGCACACTACATGCATATGGACTCTATTTTTTTATTTTTCTTAAAACATAGGTAGATCAAACCTAAAACTACACTATTCTTTTTTTATTTTGACGAGATAGTACTAATGCAAAAGAGACGAAAGAACACAGAGAACCTGAAAACTTGTGAGGCTAATCAGAGATTCAATGTCTTATGCTCAATAATGATAATGACCTAATCTGAGTCAAAAGTTTTCTTTTTAACAAGCAAAAAGAAGTCCTCTATGGAAACAAAAAATGAAATCAATATGCTAATCAAAAGGTTTTTCTTTCAATATTTATAAAAAAAATGAAAAGAGAGCTCACTACAGCCTAAGCTTTCAAAAATTAATTCCTTTCATGATCACAACCAACAAGCATGGAAGAAAATGAATAATCAACAAGCCTAGTCTAGCTTTCGAATTCTTCAATAAAACGAATCTTTTACCATAGAATTTCAAACCATGACCATTCAGACTCTAACACACAAGCCTGACAATGTAGGGTTGAAAGCAAACAAACTCAATTTTTTGCAAAAAATGAGAAAAAACTAGTCTTGGAACAAGGCCTAACTGGCACCGCGCTGGAGGGGTCTTGACAGAGTGGTTCTGGATGAGCACTGCATATGGCTAACAGAGTTCAGGCGGTGGCACTGCTTCTCGTCAATAGCACATGTGTGGTTCCTTGAATAGATCCAAAACACAAAGGAGAATGAAATATCAAGTTAGAAATTGATTAGATCAAGGAAAAAATTAATGGATTGACAGTAAAAAAGAGCATAAAAAGTCAAAATAATTTAGATCTGAACAGATCTGAAAGTTTCAAACCAAAATTCACTGATTCAGATGGCAGATCTAACTAAAGAGAGTTGGATATGGAGCCTGGATTTGGAAAAGAGTTCAAGAACTGAGGAAGATATGATCAAATGAGATTTGCACTTCTCCCTAGCAGAGTCACCAAATTTGTAATAAGGAATATTGCACCTTCAGCAGACAGAAGTTGTTCCTGTGGTCTGAATGGTTCAGATCCAGAACAAATGAGTGAACGACAAAGGATGAAGACCTTCCCTGAATGTCATAGACACCTAGAATACTACTTCGATTGTGAACCTATGTACCTGCAAATAGATCAAACATGCAAACACATCAAATCTACCAGAAAATCATCTACTTATCCATGTTAGTGACTAAGGAATCTAACAACATGTACATGTGAAAACAAAACAACACTAATGTGGGGCGAAAATCAGCTTTGAATTAAGAATGTATGTAGAAGCTTACAACCATTGCCTTAGTGTCGATAAGCCCCTCCACGAGACAAGCACTTCATCCCCATAAGCTCCAAATTTTCTCTCTATGCTCACCAATGACTTGGGGTAGGTGGTCAATCCAACATCCTAACAATACGTCTATAGTTCTCCCCCTAAACTATGGACATGAGCTTGTATTTATGAGGCTCAATGGATAGGAATAATTGAGAGAATTGTGGGTGAGGTGGCTCTAATATCCTACCATGAGGACTCTCGAGCTCAAACTAACCCACAATGATATGGATAAGGGAGGACACGAGGCTCATGATCTAGAAGCCTTGAGAAACTTCTCTTTTCCCCATTTTACCTAGGGTAACGCTTTTCTTCTCTTATGACAGAGCGGTTTAGATGAGAAACGCTTTTGGAACAAAGACCATAGGCGGTGGTACTGCTTCTTGAAAACAGGATACAGGTGGTGCTGAGCAAGGTACCGCTCATTAGCCATATGGAAAGCGTCGTGCTGGGTTTTTCCAAGTAGAACTGACAAACAGAGCAAGTTTCCACTCTAAGTGCTGGGGTTAAGGGAAAACATGGAAGTTAAGGGTCTTATCACATGGTGGTGATAGGATTTAGGTGTAACAAGTAGATGAGGTATCACCTGATATGTTCAGAAAGAAACATCATATTGCAGTGTCCATTCATTCATATCACATCACAGAAAGTAGTAAAACAAAAAGAAGTAAAAAGACATAGTGTTTCCATCAAATCTCTGTCATGTCATATGTTAACACAAAACCCGTAGAGAGGGGTTCACTCTATGTTGACACCCAAACCACTGTGATCACCCTGAGCACTGGACCAGATAGGTTTTACCCCATTTGCAAACACCTACATAGTAGATGACGTCTCACCCGATATGTTCAAGGGAGAACTGTTGGAACCAGGTTTCCACAGTATGAAGGAGGACCGTGCATCTACTTATCAATTCAGCGCAAAATTATTCAACAGATCTACTTATCCAGATTATGCATTAAAAGAATTATTTAATCATTCAATAGATTGCATTGGCATACTTAAATCACAACAAAACATCGATGTGTAAATATATATAGTAGTATATCATCATTCATAGCATAGAAACATTGCACTATTCACAGATACACATCGCAGATACACATCACATTCACATTTGGATCGCAAAAAATAGGAAAACAGAAAGACAATAAAAGACACAATGGTTCTTCTAAATCTCCTTGGTGTCATATTACTCTTCGCAGTAAAACACAGGTTCCCAAAAATAGCTCTTCTGTCACATACACAAGTCCAAAAACCTGTCATTCTCGCAACACTAAGAAGAAGATATAACACTTCCACTTCTATATCTATTTATAGGCTTGCACCTTTACATGATGGTCCATTTTAAGTCAACTTCTTAACTACTTCTTAACATACTCTACAAAATAATGATCACAATCCAGAAAATGCGATCCAAATCTACAAAATATGACCGAAATACATAAACTATTGTAAATCCTCCTTGCATGCCTTCTTCTACCTTGCACAACATATTTGACTTTACTCAGCATCTACAATGCTACACAGCTAACTTACCCCAAAATTGTCTTCCAACAGGCCCCCAACACAATCTTGTGGCTCGCCCTTGAGCCAAGTCAGCTGGAAATAGTGTATCCATTGATCTTTGCCTTGAAGTCCTTATACTGTTGGGTAATTTCCTTTGCATTTTCTCTTATTTTTCTCAGTAGTCTCCCAACTTTCTGTCAAGTCATGCTCTAATGGGTGCTCAGTGATCTTAGTAGTGACATCCTTCCTTCCCTCCTGAACTTCTTGTAGCACTGAAACTGCCTTCATGGAGAGATGCGCACCAATATCTTGAAATTGATCTAACTACATGGTGAGCCTCTGTTGGTGATCCCTAGCCTTTGAAACCCACTGCGGCAAGTTATTCAGTTCAACATCCTTTGTGATCTGTATGACTGGAGGCATAATTTTGAGTGATGTCCTCAATGTAGCCAACTGCCCCTCAACCTCCTGCAATTGCATGGTCAGTTGTGCCAACTAGGAATCCTGAACTATAGTGCCCAAAATTGTGTAGTCGCATCAGTCACTTTCCTCATTTATTTCTCCATTTCCTCCAACTGCATCACTAAGTCCTCAATGGCATTTTTACCCTCCACAAATTTATTCGGTGTTGTTTTTGGATTTACTAGGTCATGTAGGTCAGCATTGTTGTGTTGTAATTGTGCGATGATGTCCCCAAGCCACTCTACCTTTTCCTCTGCATCCAATCCCTCTGTGCTCTCGGGTATCCATTAGAAAGAATCAAAAAATTCTTACTTCAACCAAACTCTGTTGTCCCATAGTTGTGCTTCCTCTATGACTAGTCGATCCTGCTCCTTCTTCAGCTCCACAATCTCCTTTTCCTTATCCTTTGTCACTCATTCTATTTCCTTCTACAACACCTCAATATCTTTTTGTGCTTTAACCTCTTTCTCTTGCGACCTCAAGAAGAGATCGGTGATTACTTGTTCCCTGTCTACCAACTACTGATTAGCGACCATCTACATGTGCACCAATTTTTGTGTCGACAGCATATTGATGTCTATGGAAATATCATGTAACTGTTGTAGCACGTTGTTGAGATCCTCATTGTTGGTCTCGATCGCATGTAGAAAAATTTACACATTCCTAATCCGCGTCCCAATGTTCATCGAGCCAATCTTCTACACAACAAAACTACATCAATTAAAGAGTCAAGGGAATTTTTTAACTCAACAATTTTTTTTTCTCTTGCTTCTTCATTTGTTCTCCCACTGCATCATTCATTATAATTGCCGCAATGATACGCCTCAATTTCTCCTCAGCCACTAGTGCAGTGTTGTTGATCACACCCCGATCCTTCCTCTTCTTCATACAAGATTCCTCAAATAGTCGCTCTGCATCTGAATCTATGGGGGGGCATGTTGACACTTCATCAGATTTGTGATCACTCGCTGGATCGGGCAAAGGATCCACCAGTGCATCAAGTGGTGGACCCATCGACACTTCCTCAATGCTAACATGTTCACACCATTATCGGGGCCAATAAAAAATAATAATCTCCATCTCCACATCAGAAACCTTATATGTTGTGGGAATCCATTGTTTATCCTGGTTTCACTGCGGTTGCACATGAATGGCATGCGACCCAATCGCGAACCGAGCGATTCATTGTTATTTGGCCATTGCTTCTTTGGTCAGGCATAGAGCCTTCATTGTTGCATCCTGCAGTGCTTCCCATTCTATCGAGGACTAAATTGCACAGTCCTTCAATCGCTTTTCTTCCTTCATGTAACATAGGTTCTGGAGCCATGCTCCCTTACAAACCTTCACTCCATCTATGTCCATTCCTTGATAATCGTCTGGCTCCATCCAAGCCACCAGCACAATCAAAATGAGTAACCATTTGTATGTGAATGGGCATTGCCCCACCTGGGCTACGAGTGCATCTTTCATCAACTGGTTCATCAAGAACAATGACCAACTCATCTGCACCCTGTTGGTGTTACAATGTCTAAATTAATTCACCCGATCTTTAATTATCGACCGGGGTTGGTAGGATTAGAGTTGCCAAAAATTATATGTGAAGGTAGAGCAGTTCTTATGTTGTCGTGGAAATATTTTAACAAACAAAAGATCGAAAGATCTTTCAAAATGAAAAACTGAGTCAAACTCCTAAAAATTCAACTCTTAAGTTAACTAAACCGGGACAAAATATTAAACCAAATAATTAATAATTTATTAAACTTGAAATGATATTATTAACAACTAATCTTTAAACTGGAAACTAAGATGCAAGGAAAACCTAATTAATAAGCAAGTAGAAAACTTAATAAAATAAGTAGAGAGAATCAAGTAGAAAACTTAATAAAGAAAATTAATTAGAAAGAAACAAGTAGAAAACTTAATAGGAATATATTTGAATGTTGTCCTACAAGTCTCTTTTAGTAATCACACAACAAAAAAGGAATAACCTGAAAACATACTAATTATAACACATATAACACTGAATTTTACATGCAAAAGATAAATCAATCCAAAAGCATAAACACAAAACAATATATCAATAAAAAGAAATCAAAAACAATATTCAAGAAAGCAAAACATAAACAACTTAACACATATTCAAGGTGGAAAGAAGTAAAGAAAATGATAAAAACTTTAATACATAACCTAAAACATTCTAACTTTAACTTCAATGTTAAATAAAACTATTATCTAACTATCTCAGTCAAAACATAATTCAAACATTAACAAAACATAATTGAAAACAATCTTAAAATACATAAAAACACTAAAAACAAAACTAAGGGCTAAATGACAAACTGAACTGTGGGTCTGAAAGGGCTGGTTGAATGACAGTTTAAATAGGTTGTCCGAATGACAGTTTGTACAGTTAAAATAATAAAAGTTAATATAAATGATCTAATCTTTAGATGAATTCATGCAGATGCATATCTAATGCATAAAGACAATAAGTAAACCTACTTATTAAGAAAATTTAATAGTGACATGAACTTAAACAAATTCATAAACATAAACATAAAGAAACCATTGCATGTTAAGAAATTGAAATTGAAATTGCATAAACTAATAATGTATAACAGAAAGGAAATGGACAAATCTGAAGTTAAAAGCAATCTATTCTATTTAATTGCAAATACTGAACAGGAAACTAGAAATGAAAGGACTATAAACAGATTCAAAAGCAAACTATGCTCACAGTCTAGTTACTTAATTCTAGAAATAAAATGCATTACAAAAAACAAATGAAATAATACAACTATCTGGAAACAAAATTAACTACAACAGAAAAAAGAAATAAACAAGAAAAGAAAGAAACCTCTGGTCTATGAGGGTACCTCTCAGCAATCACGGGTGGTTCCTTGCTAACTTATACTCAAATTCAATCTTCAACAGCAACATATACAACTCTTTATTCAGACGATGGAACAAAAATACAATGTACTCAAGAACAAACTAATAAAGTGTGAATTCTTTCTAACTCTCTAATTTTCTAACTCTTCTAGCTAACTGAGCTCTCACATAGAGGATGATTTATATAATTGTTTATAGAGATGAGCAAGTCGACTCTTTAGTGGTTGACTTCTCTCTAAATTTAGTAAACTATAAAGGAACATAACAGATCATAGGCCAACGCATATAATCTTCCCTTCTTCAGCGCAGTAGGTCTTCAAATGTGGCGCACGGGTCCTTCTTTAGTGCAGCAATGAACTGTTGGCAAACAGAGGAGAACACATGGCGAGTTTTCGAGAATGTAGGTTAACACAACAACCTAGCACGTGATCAGCAGGAGAGATGTTAACAAAGGAGGCTGGAAGCTGGCATATTATCTAGAACATAAGATGCATCATCTAGACGTGTAGACAGCAGGTCGTTTGCAGGATGTTTCATGTTTTAATTTCCTAAAATCAATTCTCAACAGCGCACAGTCTAGTTAGTGATCTGGACAAAAAGTTGAACATCTGAGCTGGACCGTGAGTTGGATACACTGGGTGCAGATATAAGGTGAATGAATGTTGGTGCATTTCAGGACTACAGTCTACAGCAACACGTTTCAACATCTGGCAAACTACCAACGTGTTTCATGCAACGAGCTGGATGACAAGCTGGACGTCAAGCTAGACGGGCTGTGCGCAAGGCAGGCTGAATGTGTTCTTGTTATTAATTTGTTCCAACATATTGTAAAATATGCAAACAAATATATAAATTAATTAATACATCAAACAATGTCATTTTTAATTAATAAAATCATAAAATGATGATAATAAATGGATTTCATATAAACCTTAAATTCATACATACGTGAGCTGAATAGTGATCTATCTGACATAAAATATACAAAAAGATAATAAAACATATGCTTAAATGAGTAATTTAATTTCCAAAAATGATAACAATTCTAGGATCAACAAACCCCTTGTGCACACTTCTCTGTGTATGCAATGACCTTTGAATTACACTGGTTTCCTCTATTCATCCTAACAACCTTGCTAGCCAGAATCATCACCGCAATGCTAACAACCCGATCATTTATACTATCAACATGGTATTCCCGTATGTCGCACTGCAAGTTGTATCTTTTATTCAGTTGTGCATCCAACCTCCTATCGTTTTCTTTTCCCTTAAGATATTGCAATGGGACGGGCCCCTCCTTGGGAAGCTTTGTGATTTCTAAAATAAGTGCCATAGTGACTGCGACTGGTCGTTCCAGCAACATAATCCCTCCTGGAAGAATGCCAAAATCTGCTTGACACATGTGTTTTCCTCATTCAACCACCCAAAATGTGGTATGTTAATCAATCTCAGCAGTCTTGATATCCCCAAGCCCTGCACCCAGTCATGTGGAATTCATGCTATCGGGCTGCCTCCTACCTGTGTCGTGGGTAGATACGGTTCTCTAGTAATATTTGGTGACGAAAGCATATAATGGTCCTCATATTTCATCCACATCAGCGAGGGGACAATGTCCCTTATACATATCATTCCCTGTGGTATCATCAACATCTTAACTGGGTACTTCTGGTTCTTCAACATTGTACTGGGCTCTGTATTAAGCCAACAGGGAGGAAGATACCCAGGGAATACCATAGTGGATACCCAGGGCAGGTCGATGTTTCCTCAGCCCCTGATGTCGATGGACGCGTTTGTGCAAGTTCCTCCTCCTGTGCCTGCACAAATGTTCTAGTATGCCACTTCTTCTGCCCCCCTCTTATTCTTTGGAACTGGTGAAGAACCCACTGGCATACTTGCAATTTCTTCTTCAATGGGTACGCTAATGACTGGTGAATCTCTCTCACTAGAAATCTCAACTGTGACCTTCTTACGTAGCATCTCGCACAAGTGCCCCCTAGTTCTCAATGGGTGCTAACCTTACTCTACTCTGCAACTCAAACAATCATTATAACATGACTCACTGCAACAATCTTTGCAACTCTATCGATAATTCACACATGCAGAATGGTGAATTTCGATCATGTTTGGAAACCTATTATAGCATTGAATCGATATTCTACCCATTAGGACTAAATCTTTATGCTCCCTTTTCATCATTACAACCAAATCATGCACTAATCGCCCTAATCCAATGACAATCCTATAAATCCAATGGTTGTATCCCCTATTAATATGTGTCTCATTTGAGAGCACCATCGAATAACAATTTAAATTGTTGAATTTATGGCTGATTTGAACCTGTCGTGGCCGTGCGGCTGATGCAACATGACTCCCTAACTGTGATAATGAATCCTCTACTTGCACATTCACTTCCTCTTGGTGTTCCATCTTCCTAACTACCATCTCATGCAAAAAACAAAGATATATATATATATTGTGCAGTGCCTCAAGCATTACGCGGCTCCTAGCCCATCCTATAAGGCTTCGTCCTGCTACCATTCACTAGATTTGGAAACATCGCTCCATCTAACTGTTGCAGTTTTATCACACCTCCTGAAGTAAAGGAATTAATGAGATATGGACCTAGCTAATGCGTCTGTAACTTACCTGGATTTTTCATGAACTTGCTGTCATACATCAGTACTAGGTCTCCTTGGTGAAATTGTTTGTTCTTAATATGTCGATCATGCCAAGATTTTTGTTGATCCTTCTCAACGTGCTTGTGAAATCTTGCAACAAATCGGTCTTCCTCGAGTTGTACCAACTAAGCCAAGCATTCTTCTAACTTTGCTTCATCATCCATGCTCGTTGCTACTACAAAGCGCAAACTTGGAACAATATACTCTATCGGCATGAGTGCCTCTTTCCCATACACCAATTTGAACGGTGTTTTTCCTATCAATATTTTACAAGTGGTGTGATATTCCCACAATACTATTGAAATATTCAAATCCCAGTCATTAGGGTTCGCATTACATACCATTATGAGAACATGATCCAACGCCTTAGTGAACGCCTCCACTGTCCCATTTTCTTATGGATGATATGAGGTACTCTTCTTATACTATATATGAAGCTCTTCTATCAGTGTGATGACTGTGCAATTGATGAAGTGACACCCCTGGTCTCTCATCAATATCCTTGGGCACCTAAACCAAGTAACAATGTTCTCAAATAGGAACCTCGTAAGTGTCACAGTGCAATCTACAACAGGTGCGGCCTCTGCCCATCTTGTAAAATAGTTTATCACTGTAATGATGTACCACACACTAGTTCTCTTTCCGGGTGGTTTGATTGGTCCCACAAATTCCACATACCATTTATCAAATGGATGCAATGTCACTTGAGGTACCAGTGGCATCTCATCCCTCCTTGATGGTTTCCCAGTTCTTTGACAAACATCATAATTTTGCACATATTCCATTACATCACCATGGAGAGTGGGCCACCAAATCCCTATGCAGAGCACCTTCTAGGAAGTGGCATAAGCGCCATAGTGTCCACCTGCAACTCTTGCATGTGCCTCTGCTAATTTTTTCCCTCGCTCATGTGGTAGGACACATCGTCATAATATCTCATCTATCCCAAGCTTTTAGAGTTGTCCAGCAATCAGCTAGAAATCTACTGCTTTAACAACCAACTCCTTCTTCTAACTTGTAGTAAGCTCTTCGGGTGTTGTTCCTATCACCAAAAACTAAACTATTTTCTCATAGTAATTATCAACCATCTCAACTTTGAATAGTTCCACATCTAAAAACCCATCATCAATGTTTTTTGCTTCTTTACCTATCTCAATCCATGATAGGTGATCTGGGCCAGCATTCAAGCGACCTAACTTCATATTTAACTCAAAATCAAACTCTTGAAAGAGAAGTAGCCAACGACATATCTTCCACCCCAAGACAGGATTATTGACCAGGTATTTCAAAGAATAATGTCTGTAAACATCTTGAAATGACCTCCCAATAGGTAATGTTGAAACTTTTGTAGCACATATACCATTTGAAAACCTTCCCTCTCTATTGTCGTATAATTCTTCTCTACATATGGCAGATTCTCAATAGCGAAAGAAATCAGGTGATCAAGATCTCCTTCACATGGACATGGAACTCCGTATTCCAATTAGTAAAAACCATTATGGGTGGGGAATCCATCTTGGCCTTTAGCGTTTCAAAACTTCCTCGACACTCCCGACTCCATACAAAGATCGATTCCTTCTTAAGCAACCTCTCTGTAGGAGCTATGATCACGACATAACCTCAGATGAACTTGCAGTAGTATCCCATGTGTCTAAATGTCACTCTAATTTGCTTCACATTTGTAGGTGGTGGAAAAATCAAAATCAACGCAATATTTTCTAGATAAACCAATAGTCCTTGCTTGCATACAATGTGTCCCAACATCATTCCAAAAGGTGCACAAAAAATGCACTTCATCGAGTTCAATGTGACCTGATGCTATCAACATCACTCCAAAATCAGTCGCAGGTTCTCTAGATAGTCCATGATCAATCCATAAACCATCCAGTCATCCATATAAACCGCCAAAAACTTCTGAATAAAATCTTAGAGAATATTGTAGGCACATTCTTCAATCCAAAGGGAATCATAGTGTACTCAAAACATCCCCATTCAGTAACAAAGGTTGTCTTGTGGCAATCTTCCTTCATGATATTAATTTGGTGATAATGAGAAAATCCATCTGTGAATGAATAAATTTCTTGACCGCCCACCCCTTCTAGCACCTCATTAGTGAATGGTGTTGGAAATGGATCATGCAGACATGCATCATTCAATTTTCTAAGGTCAACACAAATCCGAACCTCACCTGTATTCTTGTATTGCACTACCATGGGACTAATCCATTCTAATTTCTCAATAAGTTCTATTATCCCAGCATCCAGCATTCTATCGAGATCATCTTTGACCCTCTCCTTATTTCGTGGATTCAAGCGATATGTCACTGCTTGATTATCTTTGCATTTGGTTTCAGCAGGATATTCATCTCTCCTAAGTCGCCCAGTATTCCTTTCATATTAGAAAAATTTGTAGGAAACAAATATTGGAATTCATGTTGCAGATCCATAATCTTTGCCATGGTTTATTTATCCCAGTAGTCCCCAACACTTGAAAACTTTGGGTTCTCCTCTATTATAATGTTGACCTTCCAAATTTTTAACGGTTAATTAATTGGATCTGTTGGTACATCAAGTGTTATGACATCCAAACTACCTTCTATTTCTAGGATTTTGATTTTCCATGGATCCTCACCATTATCTGATCCTCCCATCACATTGTAGCACTCCATCATTGACTGCATCAGACATATCGCATGTGGATCCACTGGATATGCAACTAGAACTACCTTCAGAACAACGTCCTGGATGTGTTACGGTGCACTGTGAATAGCTCAATTGGTATTCATGAAACTAGAGGTGTAGTTAAAGAAAACTGTCAACTCTTCCCATGTAGTGATCTCTCTACACAAATCCCTTGATATATACCATGACTGCAAAATTTCATCCAATGTGTGGACAAAATCATGGACCCACTCATCCTTTGGTCGTGATTCCCACAAGGTATGACACTTGATCAGGTGACTACCAGGGTTATTCTTTCCATCATACCTTCCTTCATGGTACTCTTCTGTGTCACCAAAGTGAACTGTCATCAATATCAACACTATGACCATCAAAGTGATTGAATTCTTATGGTTCTCCCACTAACGTGCTAGAGTAGCTTTCAATGCTTCATCCAACACCTAAAATCATTGTAATTCTGATACCTTATCTTAAAATTCAAATAGAAACTTAAACAACTCATGAATTCCTTCATATACTAGTATCTCAACAGGTTTCATTGCGACGCGACCTAATGATTGCATAATCAAGACACGTTTCTGAAGGGATACCTCATGCATCTGATTCTGCTAGTTTTCTAGAGCATCATCAGAATTCGAAGATCCAGAGTTAGAGTTGCGTAACCAATCTCACCATTGATAGTCAGATGGATGTAATCCTATGAGAGGTTATATGTGTGATCCCATCCTCTTACAACTTCCTCTTTAACTAGTTCCACATATCTTCGTCCTTCAGTCGGGTCCATTAGAGCGATGAACCTTATGTTGCGGTTTTCAAAAGTCATAACACATTTATTAAAATTGATCACCATAAAAATATCATTGGCCCATTCAGTCCCTAGAAGTGTGTGATATGAACCTCCTCCATCAACAAATTCAATAACATCAAAATCAACATAAATATTCATCCCCTCGATTTCCACTGCAAGACGTGGAACTCGGCCAATTGGTGTCACTCTGGCCTGGTTAGCCAGTCACAGCTGTACAAGGGACCAAACCAAATTTGGGCTCCCCATATTTTCCCAAGTATTATTCGTTGGAATGTTGACGTCTGATCCTAGATCCAAGATAAATGAATTTACCTCATAGTCCCCAATCTGAATATTAATGTGCATATATTTTCCTATCTTTTTCTTGTGTAAAGAGTTTATCGCTGACTCCTTCTATCCTGTGTCTAGTAAATGCAACATATCCTCCATCTCAGAAAGGACATCAGGATCTTTTTCCAATGAAAAAAAAAATTCAAAGATGTTCTATAAGGTACCATGTTGTCATGATGGTCCTACTACCGAAGTGGAATCAAAAGCAGTTGGAATCTCATAGACAGGAAACTTACCAGGATTTATTCCTATCGCATCGTGCGCTTCAAAGAATGCGTTTCTTTCAATGCCAACATCAATCTGCACCTTATTCTTCCCAAATAGATGAATTTGTGGAAACAATATATCATCCCCCATCGTTGCACCTCCAGAAGTAATGACAGCAACATCAGTGTCTTACGTTCTTGGTTCTGCTGATATCTTCGCAACAGTTGGTCCCTGATTCTGGCTTAGTCATGGATTCACAGGTTGGTTCACATTTTGATTTGTGTTCTGGTCTTGATTCTAAAGCTAATTCTTGTTCTACAACTAGTTCTAGTTCTGCAACTAGTTCTGGCTCTACAACCGATTCTGAATCCAGTTTTGCAACTGAGTAATGTTTCCTTCCTGCCACTTCACGATTAGCTATGAACAATTCTCAATGGTGTGGTCAATAGTAATACAATATGCACATTGTTCTTGAAATTGTGGGAAATATCTCTCATAATTTCCTAGTACTCCGCAATTATAACATTGTACAGTTCCATTACCTCGTTGTCCTCCTTGACCGAAGCCTCCACCTCGTCCTCGTAGAAATCCTCCTTACTGCTGACACTTCGGTTGATTGAATTTTTGCTGCTGCAGGGATTCTGCTATAGATCCACACACTGTGGCTGAGTGTACTATGGTTGCTATGGAGCCATATGCATATGATTCTACTACGAAGGTGGTGGAACAAACTGTTGTTGTGGCACAAACTGTATTTGTGGTTACGGCTGCTGTAGAAAATATGGCTATGGTTGCACCTCCAAAACAAACTACATATGCGATTGTGGTGGTGGTTGTACCACCTGTGGTTTCTATTGCGGCTACTGCACCATTCAATGGTCCTGTCCCTTCATGTAGTACATGTACATTGTTCTGTCCTGGAGTATATAATATGCGTAACAATACTTATCTTCATGCCCAACAGACCGACAAAATGTGTAGTATAAATTCATTGGCTTCATGACCATATTCTGCATATATCCACAATCTTCATGTCGATGCACATAAACTTGGCAGATACGGCACCATGGAATGCCACCATAAATCAATGGGTTTGGAGCTCCTAACAGTAAGTAGTTTAGAAAATCTGGGCATTGATCCTTATGATTTCCTTCTATGCCACATCAAGTACACGAAACTTCCTCGCAATTATGTTTTCTCTTATTGATATCCTGTAGCTTGAGTGTCAAATTATCCAGTTGTGTTTGGATATGATTCATATCGACTGCATTCTCACTAACATTTGAATCTCCCAACTTCATTGCAATATCTACAGCCTCTCCCAATGCCGCTATCCTCTACTACATCAATGACATTCTAATGTGTGGTACCAAGGCCGTGATGAACCATTCCTTATGTTGAACATCACTCATCTCAAAGCTTACTCTTGCCATCAATGTCTTGAATCGTTGATCTAAATCCCAAATAGTTTCTTTTGGATATTTCTTAATCTCCTTCATCTCAGTAATGTATTGCACCTCAGATTTTGGTTTTCTGAATTCTTCAATCAATCCTTTTTTTATTTCTACTAGATTCTTTGCTGCAGTTCCCATAATAAATTGCAAAAACATCATGAACCAATCGAGTGCACGATCTCGAAGGGTCATTTCCAGTTGGCCCTTCTTGACATCATTATTTGGAGTTTGTTTGACAGTCCACACTACTTCACACAAGAACTAGCATTTCTCAGTATCCTCAGTCCCGTTCCCATGAAACAGGGATAACTTTGCATCATCACCCGCCATCTTGGGCCTTCTTCTTACATTCGTTGATATGCTACTATTAGAGTGTTGTTGACATGTCAGAATAAGTCGATGTCAAGCTAGTATTTCTTCCTGATTGAGGCATAATGCATAGAGGTGTGGGTACGTTGTTTCTTGAGGTCATTCTTTCCTCAGGCCTGGTCATAGCCTAGTCATCTCCTTTGTCATTATAGGGTCATTTTTTCCTATGTGGTCTTCTCTCGTGGTCTCATGTCTCGGTCGCAGTAGAACTCTCTCATGTCCTTTTCCTCTTCTCTTGTCGAACCCTTGCTCCTCCTCTCGTAAGAACACTTCCTTCCTCTGATTCCCTCACAGTCCCATCATAACTTTCATCCATATACATTGTATCATTCCATCCAACCCTGGTCTCCATGATACCCGCAGCATCTGCACACTAGGGTTCTACTCATAGGAATTTATTTTCAATATGCCCTTTTCATAGATTAACATCTTAATAGACAACTGCAAAGATAACAGGAACTTAGCTCTTGGTCCATTCAAGAACTCCCTTTCTACATTGCTGTAAGATTTAACTGTGTCAACTGCGAACTCAGTCATATAACCCTCCAAGATACTGTCAAGCCAAATTTCAACATCTTGCGATGCTTTGTTGTCTACCTCTTGCAGCTGCTGGATTAGTTCTAGGGTCCAGCAAGTCGGTTCACCTCCTTGGAAAATTTTCTTATGATATATCAATTGCACCAACCACTCATACAAGATAATTGGAAACTTAGATAAAAAGTACTCATGTGGACCGGAATGTAGGTACTCTTCTAGCCACTGATCTGTTGTCAGTCCAAGGTTTTGATTCTCTTTCTCAGCAAATTCCCATGCTTGTTGGTCAAACTAATCTTGGATTTTTGGTTTTGTTGGATGCCACAACATGTCATCCTTCCCCTTTAAACTTCAGGTCCCAGAAATGGAACCATTGCTGACACAAAACCCATCGACAGGGGTTCACTCTCTGTCAAGACCCAAGCCAATGCAATCTCCCTAAACACCGGCCTCGACAGGTTTTACCCCGTATGGAAAAACGTGCAGAGCAGATGAAGTCTAACTCGATATGTTTGAGGGAGAACTATCATAACCAAGTTTCCACAGTATGAAGGAGGATCATGCATCTACTTATCAATTCAGTGCATCATTATTCAACAGATCTACTTATCCATATTATGCATTAACAAAATCATGGCATCATTCAATAGATTGCATTGGCATCCTTAAATCACAACAAAATATAGATGCTTAAACAGATATAGAAATATATCATCATCCATAGCAGATAAACATCACACAATTCATATATACACATCACATTCACATTTGGATCGCAGAAAAGAGGAAAATAGAAAGATAGTAAAAGACACAATGGTTATGCTCAATCTTTGTCATCTCATATTACTCTTCGCAGCAAAACACAGGTTCCCAAAAATAGTTCTTCTATCACATACACAAATCCAAAAAGCTGTCGTTATCATAACACTAATAAGAATATCTAACACTTGCAGTCTTAAATCTATGTATAGGCTTATGCCTTTACATTTATGGTCCAATTTAAGTCAAATTCCTAACTACTTCTTAACAGATTCTACAAAATAATGACCACAATCCACAAAGTGTGGTCCAAATCTACAAAATATGACCAAAATACATAAAATATTGTAAATCCTCCTTGCATGCCATCTCCCGCCTTGCGCAACAACTTTAACTTTTCACAACATCCGTGATGTTGTGCAACTAAATTACCCAAAAACTTCCTACCAACATCATATTAACTTCACATCAAAACACATGTTCTTAGAATAGTTCCACATTTCAGGTCTCACATCAAAAACATATCACATATGCGCTCCTTAAGTACACAAAATATTATCTATCCAAAAGTATGAAGAGTTCTCCACAAATGTTTCCCAAATATAGACAAAATAATATCCTTTTACATTGCAATCCTAGATCTATTTATAGGCTTGCGCCTTTTACAATGCTGTCCACTTAGATCATCTTCCTAACTAATTATACCAAAATCTACAAAATAATGAAAAAATTATACAAAATATGACCAAATATGGTCAAACTATGACCAAACTGTCTTGCATGCCATCTTCCTCCTTGCGCATCAACTTTGACCTTGCACATCATCCTCGATGTTGTGCAACTAACTATCTCCAAAATTGTCTGCCAACAAGGAGGCAATCTCTTTCATTGAACTTCTTGTTATCAATAGGTCATCATCATACAAAATATTAAACATTAAATAACCATATATCAGCTTTAAATAGACAGTTGGATCATACTTGCATTGAACAAAGTTCTGTGATAGCAAAAATCCACGAATCTTGGCATACCAAGCCATGGGGGCTTGCATTATCCCATACAATGATTTATTTAACCTGCACACCAAATATGGATTAGAAAAAAAAACCTTCAAGTTGCTGCATATAAATCTCTTCTTTTATATCTCCATGTAGAAAGCCACATTTCGCATCCATGTGATGCACCTCCCACTGCCTTGAAGTTGCAATGGCCAAAGCTATCCTTATGGAGTCTATCCAGTGCCACTGGTGCAAAGGTATCATTGTAATCAATACCTTTAACTTGTGAGTATCCCTTAGCTACAATATTTCCTTATATTTGAAAGGTGAACCATCAACAGAAAATTTGGTTTTATAAACCCACTTACAGTTTACTAGCTTTCTCCCTGGGGGGAGATTGACTAGTTCCCATGTGTCATTCTTTTGGAGCGAGATGTATCCTTCCTTCATGGATATTTTCTATATTGGATCATATGATTCATATTCATATGTATGAGAGTCTAGTTCAACCATCAGATAGCACTTCTCATCAAATAATGGATCTTTCACAGAAAGGGCCCTCTCAAATTGAGATCTAGTCCTCCTATTGTCACTAGGATTCCTAGCTAGTTCCCCAGTTGCATGAATGGTACTTGATTCCCATTTTGGTATTGTAGGACTGTCAATATATGCAATTAAATCATAATTATCAGACATATCAGAATCAACAAACTCATTAGTCTCTTCACTTACATTTAGTGGTTGTGGTGATGAAGAGGACTCCAATTTCTGCTGCTGCTAAAGGATCTTTTTCAAACTGAACACTCCTTTCGATGAAATATCTTTCAGTACTAAATTTGATCAGCTTGTACCCTTTGTAATATTTTAAATACCAAACAAATGGGCACTCTTGACTTTGGGGTTGCAAATCCTTCCTCTTTTTAGTTGGAATTCTAACCCAAGAATTTGAGCCAAAAATCCTGAAATGAGTCACATTTGGCTTTTTCCCAATACAAGCTTCGAAAGGAGTAATTCCATAAAGTTTCTTGTGAGGAAACCTATTTGGGATATAGGATGCAAATTTTATTGTGTCATCCCAAAACATTGGTGGGAAAGTTTTAGACTCCATCATATAGGTTGCCATCTCCTTGAGTGATATATTATTCCTCTCAGCAACACCATTTTGCTGAGTTGTGTAGGGAATAGAATGTTGCATCTAGATACCTACATATTAAAAATAATGGATGCATTCATGCTTGACATACTCACCACCATTATCATATATGAGGATCTTGAGTTTCCTCCTAGACTGGTTCTCAACCAAAGCTTGAAAGACCTTGAAGCGGTAAAAAACTTCAAACTTGTGTTTTAGGAAGTAAACCCAACAATACCTGGAAAAGTCGTCTATGAAGGTTAGTAAATATTTGGATTGACTCATGGAAATATGAGGAAATGGACCAGAAACATCATTGTGGATTAACTCAAGGGGTCCAAAGGTTCTCTCATGAATAGCTCTCTCATACTTGTGCTTTGGGTGTTTTCCTAGGATGCAACCTTGGAAGACTCCATTATTAAACTTGATATTTGGTAACCCTATGACCATGTATTTGTCACTCAAATATAAAATATACTTGTAGTTAATATGGCCAAATATCTCATACGATAGCTTTCTTTATTCATTAGCATGAGTGAGAAGAGCGGAGGGGTTGGATAAAGGTAGGAAATGGGAAAACTTGTATACCTTCGAACTGTGATCCACGACACCTTTTGATATGACTTTACCATTCGAAATCTTTGGCATTCAAACTTCTTGGGAGAGAATACAACCTTCTTAAGAGACCCAATATGGGTCATCTGATACGATGACAAGATTTTAGTAGAAAGAGCTGGGACATACAACATATCATTGAAAGAACCATTGTCAAGACCAATCCTACCCTTCCCCATACTATCAGTAAGAAATTCATATTCCAAAAACAATTTGGACCTTTCAAATCATCAATAGAGGAGAGAGTATCCCTCGTCCAAACAATGTTCCTTAAATCTCTAGAATTAATGATGAAGGTGGATGATCTCGAAGTGTTGGAAACAAAAGCATGAAATCTCTCCTTGTCATATGAATTTGATCCTCCTTCCCTCTTCTTTTCACATTCAGGAAGGGAGATCTTGTTGTTTTCCAGGATTTGAGTCAACATGTCAATTTCCTTCTTCATAAAAGATCTCTTAGGATGATAGCCCTTATTGCAGTATGCGCACTTCCTCATTTCACCTCTGTTCTTCTTCTTCTGGAAGTTCTTCTTGGAACCTGAGGGATCCTTTTGAGACTTGGATTTGTCTCTCTTTTTTTCAGGTGGCTTCTTTGAATTAGATTTCTTCTTTCCTTTGCAATCCAACCTCGAATCTCTAGCAGCCAAAGCTTGGCATTTGGAAGGTTTGATGGTGCTCGTCATTACCAATTTATCTTTCTCTTGAGTGAGGGATTCCATGAAGTCAACAAGCTTAGGCATCCTCCAAGCTCATTCTGCCAATTTGGTGGCACAAAAGGTAGAAACAAACAAGAGTAGTCAGTACCAAGCTTTGAAGGTATGTTCAAGACTATTTTATCTTCCTTCTTTTCAATTCCACACTATTTGAACTACGTAACTAGGGCCTTAAAATTGGAAAAGTAGATTTGAAAGGATTCAAAGCTACTGGGACTCAATGAGATCAGCTCAATCTCAATTTTATGTCCTCACATTTCATATTTATTTCCAAAGAGAGTCTCAATATTATCCCAAACCTCATCTAGTGATGACAATCCATCCAGATGGAAGAGGAGGTCTCTTGAAATTCTCAAGCACAAATGACCATAGGCCTCATCCTTCCTGTTATGGCATTTAATTTTCTCTACAGTTGCATTGGGATCAACCTTAGTTTCCATTTTAACCCTATAGAGGCATTTACTCCTTAACACAATCTCCATCTCAGCCTTCAATTCGAAAAATTTGAATGGAGCCAAGATGATCCTTTGAGAATGGTCCATATCTCAGCAACTTACCCTTCAACCACTAGAATGCGGTCCCGGTGAGTCATGTCGAAGCTGAAATAGAAATATGGAAGGATATTAATTGAAATACCAAGGATCCAAGACCATGTGGAAATTAAGACCAAGTTGTAAATCAATTACACACACAAAATTACTAGTCAAGGATGCAAAATTCTACAAAAAGGAAACTGGATCTGGAGCATAACACAAACTTATATTAAATAAGTGTACATCAAAAAAACTCATAAAGTAGTAGGATGTCTAAATATATAATTACATAATATATTCGAAAGCATAAGGATGTTATTCAAATTGGACAAAAAGCAGGCTTACTAAACAAGTCAAAATTCCCCATAGGTGCATAGATCACTTTCCTAGTCTATCAAGATGCTCACGAATTGGATGAGTGAGATGTACCAGTTGATAAGTGATAGAAATAGATCATATCCATGCTATTTTATGGATAAAATAAAGGAGTATTAGTTGACCCAAAAAAAAGACAGTTACTTCAAGACTAGCTTTTCCCTTTTGCCTTAAAACTGCTAAAAAGAGAGGCAGCTTTCAGAAAAAGAAGAAATGCATGTTTGCTATTCTAGAATGACTGAAAAGTTGTTAGAATATTTTCTAGGATATTTCTAAAGCACTCCTTAATCTATTTTTATCATTTTTTGACTTCTAGGTGCAAGTGGATACCAACTAGTATCGTAAGGAATTTAGGAATAGGACAAAATTGACAAATTAATGTCTCATGTGTGTAACTATGGGTTTGATTATTCTAAAAATTGTGTCATTTTATATTTGTAAATATTAAGAATAGTAAGGTGGTTATATTATTCCATATATGAGAGTTTTTAGATAATTATGTTTAAATTCAAAACATGCAAACAGAGTACAACATCAGGAGAGAGTGCATGTCAAGCTACTCCAATTCCAAAGGATTATTTAAAATCATTTGAATTGTTTGATAGAGGGAATTCAAACTCGGCATTTAAAATATAAAGAGAATCTATAGGTGACATAGTATCATACATCAACTAAATAAGTGGGAAATTATAGGCAGCTAGCAGCATTAATATCATTTATCTATTCAAAACCTATCAAAGAAGCAGTTCCATATTTTAATTAATTATTGTCAAACTGATTCCAAAAATATAGTAACTAGTTATGTAGCTATCAGCATTCTAATAGTAGTTTTTATTTTTACAAAGTAGAGGTTAGGATGAATCATATCTTCTTGGGAGGCTAGGAAGTCATAATTTTTTCTATATATTCACATCTATTAGAAAGATATGAGGCTCAACTATCATGAGGAGCAAGGTATTTACTGTAACTATTGGGTAATGTGTCATTTTCTAATGTAAATAAAGTTGCAGAGAGGAAATTTTGTAAACTTTCAAGGCATAGATTCTTGTGTCATTGTTTTCTTGGTAAGTATTTTTCTTAAGTGATTGTACTTCCGATTTCCCACTCCATTCTGTATTTTATTTCGTGTTTGAATGAGAGTAATGTGAACTAAAATTCATCTTTGATGCTCTAGTTTATCAGATTCAAACATTTTCAATATGTTCTTATAAATTTATCACATAATTCATCATTGTTATATGCTCTATTTTAATGGACTGTCTTCCTTTGTCTACTACCATCTTGCACTGCCTAAAGTATGAGGTAATGGTTTCCACCCTTCCTCTGTCCTTTTTATTTTCAAACCCCAATATCTTATAGCTTAAACAAGTATATGTTTATTGACTCCATTTCCCAATGTTCTCTTTTCAAGTATGTCCTACCAAACCTTTATAAAAACACAAACTTGTTCGTATAAAAAATATGACCTTCTTAGTGTAATTATTGAATATTTTGAGTGTGAAAGATTTATGGTTATTGATCAATCCCTCTCTAATTGTATAAGGTCATATTACAGTCTAAAGTGGTTATGTGGTTAACTCGGGATTTCCTTGATACAATCCAAGGAAAATATGACTGATAACACTTGGGGACTAAAGTAACGAATAAGTTAATCTTATAGTTTCCTTTAGTCATTTTAGACTCTCTAAACATGAAACATCACCGAGTTTATCTTCTTCAAACTCGTAAAATCAAACGATGAAGGAATATTTCTTGGGGATGAACCCCTTTTTTTATCAGGTTCATAAAACATGTGTGAGTGGAATCATCCTATGATGACATATACTGAGTGTTTTTACCCTTTTCCAACTCATTAAAAATAAAATAGGTACTCATACATCGTCATCGGGAAATTAAGGGACTGTAAAAGCATGTTTCATGTGTATTAATGGCAGTTTTTAGTCACCCTTGATCATGGCACCTGTCTCCATTTTATTCAAATGATTGGGTAAATATCATTTCCACAATTCAGTCAACATTCATGAGTAATTTTTCTCCTTTGATCCATCCCAACAATCCATCATTTTTTGCATTATGTCTGGTATTTTCCTCATTGAATCAATACTGCTAAGTCACTTTTCATTCAATTCAATGTTCAAGGTGAGTCTTATACCATAACCAACCTCTGTAGTTACCTTACCTTCCTTTGTGTATGTCATATATGAGTCAGTCCCATTGTTGTTCCATAATAGAGAGCAATTCAAAGAAATTTTGTTCCAGTATCATGTCGATGATGGGGGAAACATTATGGCCCTCTGTGGATCAGTCTATTCATGTAAACACCAACACATCATACAGGAATTAGTCTTAGAAACCAATTAGCACCTTGAATACCGCATGCTTCAATGGAAGGTTTCCTCGCTTTTGACAGTGGTATTTCATTATTGTCCTCTGATTGAAATATTTTGTCGATTGTTCGATTTCAACTCATTTATTCACATCTGGAGGAATGTACTAGGGTACCTTGGGAATCATTGACATCAATGGTGAATTTTCTCACACTTGTTAACTGTATACATCAACGATCAGTAATCAAGTGGTTTCTTCCATGTTCGACATTAGGATATATATTAACATGGATATAATCATATTATTCAAGATTGGGATGAAGACCTTGAGTGCTTAGGTATTCACTTAAATATTTTCCTATCCGTAGGTTGTGATGGAGTATTTTGTGATCGAGTCACTGCATAGATCCACAATGTATATTTGCAGGTTATGCTCAAGTTTGAGTCATCATGACATAGATCTACAGTGTGTTGAAACAGATCCGTCGACAGGGTTTCAAACTTTGTTGACACTCTTAACTCAGTGATTTCCGTGTTCACTGGTCCATACAGGTTTTACCCTGTCTAGCAACACCTACAAAGCAGATGAAGTATCACCTGGGATGTTCAAGGGAGAACTATTAGAACCACATTTATGCACTAAGAAGAAGGGTTTTTTGCATCTACTGTTCGACTATCATAGCATTATACATAGATATCGGCATGAGTCTTGCATCACTTAGTCATCTCATAAATCATTAGATCGCATCAACACATTACCTTGCAGCATTATATTTACTTGCGAACATATATACTATCATGACATTATCCAAAACATAGAAACATTGCAACAGTAAGAAATAACATACATACTGCAGCATTGATTCTTTCAAATTTCATCATTGAACATAGTAAAGGAAAAAAGTAATAAAACACCATGTTTTCATAAACCTTCATCACATCGTATTACTTACACATCAAAATAGGTTTCCCATAAACATCTTCACAGTTGCGACAGAAACATGAATCAATCTTCCGTAGAGTACAAGAAGATCATACAATCATGTTCTAAATTAAACATTCATATCCTGGTTCACTAACACAGGATCTCTCAACAATACATTCCTATTTCTATTTATAGGCTTGCGCCTTTTACAAAATAGATGACTTTAGCTGATTTCTTAACTAATTTGGACCAAAACTACAAAACTATGACTAACTACTACAAAATCATGACCAACTACTACAAAATCATGACCAAGACGACTCTTTATCGAATTTCCCACCTTGCACACCATCTTTGGTCTTGCACATCATCCTTTGTGTTGTGTAGCTTACTAAGTGTTTCACAGCTTACTTCCTCAAAACTTCCTACCAAAAGGCCCCCAACACAATCTTGTGGCTCACCCTCGAGCAACGTCAACTAGAAACATTATAGTCTTTTATTTTTATTTTGAAGTCCTCATACTTCTGTTTGACTTCTTCTACTTTCACCTTCATCTTGTCACGGATCCCCATGTAGTCTTCAACATCCTGTTCAATTGGATGTTTGACAATCTTGGCGGTCACCTCTCTTCGAATTTCCTGCACTGCTTGAAGTGCAGTTACTGCTTTCAACGATAGTTTCTTTCCAATATCCTAGAATTCCTCAAGCTGAGTTTGTTACACCAAAATCTCATAATGTTGATCCATGTGTTAACCCTATGTCTAATCCCTAAAGTTCTCTCTGCTAAACTAGGTTGATTTGAGGTTGTTCGTACCCTTTTTACCCTCTCTGGATAGGCCAACGCTTTTTCCCTTCATTCTAGGTGTGCTGGTGGAGCTCCTTATCCTAAGAAAAGGTGTGTCGACACTCTTTCCCTTCATGCTAGGTGTGTCGGTTCTCCTTCCCTTCATACTAGGTGCATCGGTGGTGCTATTTCCCCTTATGCAGGGTGTGCCATTGCTCTTTCCCTTCATGAAAGGTGCACCGATGGTGTTTTGAGGGAAAAAATAGAAGCTTCGAGGCTCTTTTCGAAGGTCGATGAAGTGGGGAAATACCCTTATCATCTAGGTGAGGTGGCACTTGGTTCCCTAACCTATGGGGAGGATCCCTTAGACCCCTCCTCCTAATCCTCATCCTACTAAATCCCTTTAGCCTTATAAATTGAACCCTCTCTCCATTGTGAAGGGAGGAAGGACTATGGTACTCTTATGCTGGTGGAATTTCTAGCTATCATCCTTTGGGAGGATTTCTATCTTGATTTGGAGGCTTGGCTTGGATTGTTGGATGGAATATTGTGACATTAAGGCTAGTTTGTAATGTTCTTTCCTATGTAATTCTATGTATCTCCTTTATTACATTAATACAAATCTCTTTCCATAAATGTTATTATATTAATAATGTTTAGAGCTTTCTTCCTTAACTATTAGCTTTTATCAATTCATGTTTAGATACGCATGTACTATTTGCTTGTTTCCACTTTTTTTACAGGGTTTTGCGGCTCATGATCTGAAGGCTCTGGAGCTTGGACTAACAAAGAGAGAAGAGGATTTTCATATTTTAGGTAAGTGAGTTCTCTTTTGACTTCCATTTCTATTTTATATAGGAAAGTAGGATGTATTGTGTATTTGATTTGTTTTATATCCACTTGGACTAGGGAGATCTAGCTTGAGTCTGCTTGAGTATATTTATCGAATAAAAAATTGGTGACCATACTGGGGATGTGCATAGATCTGATTTTTTTTATTTCACATATGTTTATAAATCCTTTTGCTAGCCTCTAGAGATCCTCCCTCCTTTATATTTTGTCTTTGAAGAGCGTCTTGCATCCTCTTGATTCTCTTTGGATCACTATTAGACCTTCTTCTCTTCTCCCATAATAAATATGGCTTTTACCCTGTTTGTTTCTCCACCGGTGCACCTGGGTTGTGTAGATAGAGCGACGAATGTATTATTTTCTAGTTTCATAAGTGTTGTCTCCACCAACACTCTTTTCCTTCAGAGATAGTGTGCCTCTGGTGCTATTGTACAGTATTGCAGGTGGTCGTGCCCCTCCTAGGAGCTCTGGTGCAGTGTCGTAGGTGTGCTTGCCCCTCCTAAGTGCTCTGGTGCAGTATAGGATGGTGCACCTACCCTTTGAAACTCAGATTTTAGCTTGATTTTCCTTCCTTTTTGGGTTTTGATTTGATGGATTGTGGTTTTTAGGCTGCATATGATAGTAATACACCCCTAAGACCCTGTTACCACCTAAGTTGTAATTAGTGGTTTTTTATCAAGTGAGCCTGGTGAACTAGACAAGGATAACTTGTTTGGACTTCAAAAGACCTTTGGAAGTACTTCTGAGAAGTGCTTGTTGTACTATATCACATGTTCATACCCCATGGGGGAATTGTAATAAATGTTCTAGCATGATAGTGTCTGTAAAAGACTCAGTCTCTTAGAATTTATTTGTCAATCTGATCAGCCCAGGGTGTTTTTTTCCCTTGGTTATTATTGGTTGTTGAATAAACGACTGATAATTTCTGAGTTTTTCACCTCATACCTCCAAAGTTAGGGTGGTCGGCTTGGAATTTAGGCCTATTGAGGTTATTAGAGTCTATGTGTCAATGTATAAGCATGCTAGACATCATGGTGGAGTCATATGAACATGTCTAAGTCCCCCTAGGTTTTTTCAATTTTTCAATTTTTTAGTTTTTTCAGTGTTTTTTATTAAAAATTTAATTTTTCCAAAACTTAGGCTATTTTTTAATAGTTTAATTGGAAAAAATGATTTTGTAATAAAAGTGGGCCAAATAATCAGTTTCAGTCATGTAGGTGCTCATTCTCAAGATAAGAGCACCATGTAAACCCATGGACCCACTATTTCCTAATTTTGAGTGATTTTCCATCACTCAGGTCAGAAAGCCCCAAAAATCAATTATTGATTATTTTAATTAATAAATTGATGAATAATGGAGCAAATCCAAAATCATAGATTAGTGGATTCTCAGCGGATTTTATTGAAATCAGTCAGATCTGAAGCAGATTGACTGGATCTAACAAATCCTTGACTGAAGGAGGTGAGCAAATCAGATCCAGAGTTGATCTTTAGCTATCTTTATGGGGAATTGCACCCTCTCCCTCTCCTCCACATGTGTGGACTCTCCTAGATGCTCTATGGACTGATGTGTTGGTTTATCGGTTGATGTGTCAGCTCAATCAAGCCCCCGGTTGACAAGTAGGCTTAGTTCAGCTTCAGATCTACATTGATTGACTCTCCCTTAGCTGATTTGATCTCTCTCCTTGGGAATTATGCTCCCCCCCTGGGCTGGATCTCTTGGTTTTTGTTAATATCCAAGCACAGCAGCCTCTTCCAAGCTATTTAGAACTGGGATTGAGGTGCTGCTGCTATTGTATTATTGTTATTGTTCATTTGAAATAAAGAGAAGCTTTGGAGACAAGACGGTGTTGTGCCATTGTATGTGTGGATGATCATTGCCATTTTTTAACTGAGGTAACCTGTATCTGTTTTCATAATTTGCTAATTGCTTGTGGATTCGTTGCTAAGATTGATAATAAGCTTATTATAATCTTGATAGGAAAGGTGCTTTTCAATAAGTTTATTGGCCATCTCTTTCCTTTGATGCATGTTTATAGATCTAGATTTAGCATGTCCTATAATCTTATAATCATGTTATTCTGAATCTCTGTGTATGTACTAATCAGATCTCACAAGTTTTTCGTCAAGTTTTTTATTTCAGCTGAGCTGCAGGTTCCTAGCTTGGAGAGGATGCTAATCTAATTTGCTTCTTCACTCTCTCCAAAACCTTCCAAAGGCATAGTCCCTTGACATTCCACCTAAAAGCTCCACTGTGGATCTTCAAGGCTACCAGCATTTCTTCTCCTTCTCTTCCTCCAAAATCGTAATTTCTCCTCAAATTGGTTACCTTTAAAGAGTCTTATTGCTTAGATCTATTTCATTAAGAAAATTACATATAGATCTAGTTAGTAATATCCTTTCTTAAGTTTAGATATTAGTTTTTTTTTGCATATAAATTTGTATTTTAAGAGATCTAGCTGAAATTATCCTCTTTTTGCAAGCATTTTAATGAAAATTTGTAGCTTGCTTTTAAGGTAGTTTCCTTTGTTGTACTTTAAAGTTTCATATTCTGCAATAAAAGTGCACATATTATTGGCTTCCCAAACAGAAATCTAAGATCCCAAGGAAATATTGCTTTCCTTGGTTCCTTTTTGCAAAACTAGATTACCCCAACTTAACAAAATTTTACTTAAGTTTTTTTTTGGTAACTAGTGTAGTAACCCAAAACGCTTTCAAAGTGTGTTTGGGCACATCTGATTTTTATTTCTCACTGATTTTTAGTAGGTCGAACAAAAAAGAGAAGGAGACTCTGCCAAAATTCCAACCTTGGACGAATCGGAACTTCCCGGAAGCTTCCCCCACCACCTTGTTTAATTATATCTTGTTACAAGCTTGTTGTAAGCCTTTGGATCCCATATAACAAGGACAAAAGTGCATCAATTTTAATTTTCTGATATTGTAAATCGCTGCTAATAAAAATAAAGGTTCCTTTCGAATAGGCTCTTTCGAGCCTATTCACCATCCCCCCTCAGGGGATTTGCGTCAGTGCCAAATTTTTACTTTTTGTTCATATCTTTTCAAACTAGCGTAGATATAATATATAGGGTAGTATAATTTGATTCATTATCAATTTCATATTCCATATTTGATATTTCAAAGTAATCTTAATACTTACCCCACAACTTCTTGATTGACCTGAAAGGGGAAAGAGATGCGTGGTAGGACTAATTAGAAAACCAGAATTGTGTATCTGTGTTTTCCTTTTCATCATTTTCTTCAGCTATTATAAAATTAACCCCTCCTTGATTCCCCGATTGAGATCCACTTGGATCGAAAGAGGTTCCTGGAGGGTTTTCTTTTTTAACAAGAACACCCATTTTAAAATTTACTAAAATTGACAAGACTCCGGTGTGTATGCTCTGCACTTGGAAGCGGTTCGTCTGATCAGTTAAGCTATATCAAAAGCATTTGAGTGACTATAATAATTAGCACTCACTCTCTCAAATTTACAAACCATAAGGTGAAAATCCAACACCTAGATCAAACCATTATGGTGGAAAAATACCCAAAGGAAGCGGGAACTTCTAAAAAGTGACCTCGGGGAGCTGATCTCTGTCACACCCTAATGGGTGCGTTATGAAAAATAGCCCTAGAGACTCCATTCAGCCCACACATTCCTTTTGGGTAGCCATGAAGGTTTAGTTTTGGACATACTCCAAGTACTCTCGGGTATATCTGGAGTCCAACCCTTCGCTTAATTTTAATCAACTCACACCTCACATTAACTTAAAACGTACCAAGAGGCAATTGCAAAACATTCACTCCAAGCACATGCAAATATATTGATTTCCTTTTTACTCCATTTTAAGGCACTTGTTATTTTCTTGCTATATATTTATATTGTGTCTCAGCATTGTGCTTTGGTGCGCTCATTTTTGTATCTTGTCATCTTTGATTGTTTATGGTTAAATTTCAAACTCCTAGGTAACTCATTCAGTTCAACATCACCTTACTAAGTAATTTCTCCTTAGTAACTTAATAGGGTCTACCCCCCTTGGCTTCGTTAGGAGTTGAGCCTAAATGGAGGAGTCAAGAACAAGGTGACAGCCTTGGCTCGAGACTTGCCCCCAAGGACACACTGAGTGGCTTGAAGATTTCTGCCACGTGACCCAGGTGTGTGTAAGGTGGAAATAGACCCAGCATTATCTTTGTTTGGAGTTGATTTTGTTGATTTTGGGATGCTTTACTAGTCAAATGAATGACTTGGTTGTGGTAGTAAATTTCAATCCTCCACCTGTTAGTTCTTCCTTACCATTCCTAATCACATTTCCAAACCTCTTTAGATCTGATCTCCAAACTCCTCCTCCCTTCAATAATTGATTTTTGGTTGCATTTTGGTTGTTTTGGAGCAATTCTTGACTGTTTGGAGTTGTTTGGGTGCTTGTCATATTCCTTTTGATTTATGGATGAATGGAGTTTTGTAGATGTTCTCTCATTTTCTATTGGTAGATCTGAAAAGAGTATAGTTATCAAGTTTCATTTTGGTACATGCATTTGGAAATCGAAGTACTTCTTTACTTTCTTTTGTGCATTGTTAAGATGTGTTGCATATTTGATTCCATTTGTGCTTTTTGGACTAATATTGAAGAAAGTTAGGATTGTTGCATTCTAGGAAGGAATTTCTTCTTTATTTACTATTCACATTCATATTTGTCTGAAGAGAAAAATCAATAAAAATAGAAGAAATGTTATTGGTGTTGATCTTTGAAGATTCATAGTTGGCTTTGACTAGAACTTGGTTTTCTTAGATCTCTAATTTTTGTTTTCTTTAACAGAAAAATCTTTCCCTAACTTATGTAGATTTCATCAAAAGAGAACTGTGCATCATCATGAAGCTAGGATTTGCATTCTTTTGCATTTCTTGTCTACACCTCATGCATCCACTTAACCGCTCAACATAAAATTAACACTGGCTTAGGTTTAAAATCATTAAGTAACTGTGTGTAAGTTAGTGATGTATTCTAGCGTCATTAAGCACGGTAGTTGTCGATTAATGAATGCATTGCATTTCGAGGACTGTGTGGTTATTCCATGTACTGTTCGTATATCGAACAACCTTTCACATACCCTTGAGGCATATAGAAAGTTACTTCACGTACTCGATTTTATATAGGAAGTCCCCTTTCGTACGGTTGTCCATTAGATAGCACCACTATGGATTTGAGCTCCCCCGCACCTAGTGTATATTGGGAGACCCTCTTAGGATTCCTGTAACCAACTGAGTTAACTTTTTGGCCATCTTGGCATCACAATACACTGAGAAGAGCACTCAGGGAGATTACTACGCATGTGTCGTTCAGGTAGTCGGGTATTCAGGACTTTTGATCCAATCCTATTCACACAGTTTTCTTGTTTATTTTAGAATTGAGTAGTGTTTGTTTTGTGTGGTGCTTCAGATATTCTTAGATATTTCAGATATGGAAGAC
The DNA here is from genome assembly GCA_001517045.1 of Pseudotsuga menziesii. Taxonomy (NCBI): domain Eukaryota; kingdom Viridiplantae; phylum Streptophyta; class Pinopsida; order Pinales; family Pinaceae; genus Pseudotsuga; species Pseudotsuga menziesii. The sequence goes on along the minus strand of LPNX011146046.1, from coordinate 224,459 downwards.
TTTCCCAAGACCACCAGTCAAGAGACCCATTTTCAGGGTATGTCTTTTGTTTCTCCCCCTTGTGGAGGTGTTGGTCCTCCCTTTATGGCCACTTTGAACCTTCCCAGATTGAATATTGGATTACCTGTATGGTTATTCTCCAATCCTGTCATACCAAATGAATCCTTTGTGTCAGATCCTATTCCTTTACCACATGAGCATCAACCTCATGTTAATCCTTCTCCTTCTTCATCGAATGTTGAATCGACTTCCCTTTCCTCCTCTTCACATGTTGAAAAATATAATGTTAGTAAACGGGTGGGTAAGAAGAAGACGAAAATGAAGGCTAAGAAGAAGAACACTAAGCAGAATGTCATAGATCCAACCTTTGATCATCATGCTGGAATCCTACAAGCCACTGATCATCATGTTGGGAGTATGGATGTGCCTATTTTCGGCTCGCATAAACCTAAGTTCCCTTGTAGACTTTGCAATGCTGATCACCTTCTCAAGGACTGTGCCGGTCTTTCGCATGTGTCAGAAGTGTGTTCTAAACAACCAATGCCATCAGTCTTTGTCCATCATACTGATGATGCCCTGTCAACTAGTGACTCTGTGATTAAGAGTCATAAAGGAAAAATCAAGTATCCCTACTTGTTATGTAAGGATATGCACAACACTTACCTTTGTTCCCGCATGGATGAAGCTTCAAATTTGTTGGAATATATTACTATTCTTCAACAACTTCCAACCGGTTATCGTAAGTTGTTGCTTGACATCCCATTGGTTGATCAAGTGGTCGATCCAATTCCATCCTTGGTTGATCGCACTCTTCCTTTGGAAAGTTAAGTTAAATTGGTCGAGTCGATGTCATCTCCACCCAATCCCACTCTTTTTTCAGAGAGTGTTGAGACTGAAGTAGTCCCTTCAACACAGTCTTCGTCTTATCCCTCTCTTCTAATCGAGAGTGAAAACCATCTAGCTGAAGTTTTCGTAGTTATTTTTTATTGTTCTATGTAAGAGGAAGTTTTGTCTCTTTTGACAGAACCCTCTTCAAGTATTGAGGTTATTTCCTTTGACAAGAGTATCCTAATAAAATATCGTCTTCATTTGAGTGTTCCTTTCCATATATCTTTGTGAGTTACCGCTAAGAGTATACTCCCCACTATCATTAACGAAGAGGATTTTTTTATAATTCTATCCTCTACTACTTGGCAAGCCATAGGTTCACCTCCACTTGTGCCATCCATCGATCAAATACTGGATTTTAATCGAAGACCTACTGTGCCTTTAGGTGTCCTTCCTCATTTTCCTATCACTTTGGAAGGAAAAACCATCTATATTGATGTCATGGTAGTCCAAGGTCCCTTAGATTTCAAACTTCTCCTTGGATGTGATTATGTTTATGCCATGGAAGCTATAGTGTTCACACTCTTTCGAGTGATGTATTTACCTCATGATGGGAATATTGTTACCTTTGATCAACTTTCCTTTGTTAAACATGATCATAATATGACTCCTAGCCATCATACTTCCCTGAATGTCTTGCATGTTCTTGTGTTTCCTTCCCCTTTTAGTTAGCTTCTTCCCATCATAGGTAAAATGGGGGGCATGGCTATAGGCTGTGGACATCATACTGGATTTAAGTTGCTATCTTCTTATGTAAGGGGGAAACTCGCCAACCTCTAGACATCATGTTGGCTTAGAACTTGCTTGTGAGAATAGTTCCCATTCTATGTCAAGCTCGTTAAAAAATAAAATAGATGCATGTGAGCATATTTCCCATTATGTGTCAAGCTCGCTAAAAAATGAAACAGATGTCCTCAAGCATAGTTACTTTTTGTCTCAAGATTGCATAAAAATGAAATAGGTCCCCTCAAGCATAGTTATTTTCTATTTCAAGCTTGTGTAAAAATGAAACAGGTCCCCACAAGCATAGTTATTTTATGTTTCAAGCTTGTGTAAAAATGAAACAGGTTACCTTGAGCACTGTTTATTCTTGGTTTCAAGCTCGTTAAAAATAAAATTGAACTTGAGCACAGTTCCTTTTGTGTGTCAAGCTCGTTAAAAAATGAAATCGATCCTTCCATTGTGTCAAGACTCAATTTTTGAACCTTCATTTCATCTTGTTTCAAAGCAGATGAAATGAAACTTTGGGGGCATGTACCCTACCTCTTTATATTGGAATTTAGGTTACTTGACACTTATCTAGGGGGCAAGTACCAACCATTGGACATCATATTGGGAAATCATCCATCAATGGGAGTCAGTCTGTGTATAGCTTCTTTTAGTTTCAAGATCATTAAACCATAAAATGACCCTTTCAGCATAGTTTTTCCTCTATTCCAAGCTCGTTAAAAAATGAAGCAGATGCCCTAGGAATTCTTTCAACTGATCTTTGAGCCCATTAAAAATAGTAAGATGGTGTTGATCTTACTTTTCTCTTTTTCGTGCTCTAGATTCAAACATGAAAAATGTTTTGAGCACCTTTTATACCTTTGACGTGCTCGTTAAAAACTTAGTGAAGAGGTATCGATGGCTAAATTGGATTATGAAAAAAGAACCCTAATAGATTCCTGTTTAATCTCTTTTTCGGACTTTTAAAATGTGAAAATATTTTCGAGTGATCTTGTCTTCTTCACGCTCGTAAAAGTACCTGAAGAATCATCTTCCTGGTGATAGTTTACCACTGTTTTAGACCATGGGGCACTAAATACGAAAAAGGTATACTCCAACCAATCACGACTTGAAGAGTTCTCCTAGGAATCATTTATACTTTTTCGGGCCTCGGGGACTAAATTTATGAAAAATTCCATTTTGCAGTCTTCTTAGCCATTTCAAACTCTCTAAACATGAAACAACAAATGAGTTTTCTTTCATCGAAATCATATAATTAAATGATGAGGGAACCTTTCTAGGAATGAACCCCTCCTTTCATAGGTCCATAAAAAATATGAGAATACAATCATCGCTTGATGAACTACAAAAAGTGTTTGTTACCCTCTTTGAACTCGTAAAAACAAAAAGAGGCACCCATCCTTCATGATGGGGAAATTAAGGAAAGAGTTTGTATTTTGTTATGGTAGTACATAGTCACTCTTGAACACGGCACTCATTTTTATATGCATTTCAGTACTTGGGTAATTTGTCTGTCTTTGAGTCCTGTTGATTCCATGATTCTTCTTACCTCATTTGAGTTTTCCAAGAATACTCCCATTGTCACTTGCATTGGGGGATTGGTATCATTCTTGTGTCAATACTGCCAATTCATGCCATTCCCATGTTCAAGAGAAGTTTTGTTCACTTTTTGCAGTCAGTTTACCTTCTATCATGTTGGTCATCTCTCAGTCAGTCTCATACATCACTTTGTTGTCTGATCTACTCTAAAACATTGTTGACCATGTTTTGTGTCGATTATGGGGGATTCATCATGGCCCTCCTTCGACGAGTCTATTCCTATCGACTTCTACTCCTCATCCAGGAATCAGACCTAGAAACCAAGACAAGTACCTTGGTCCTGCATGCCTTAATGGTAGGTTACCTCACTTTAAACATGAGTTTACATCATTGACTCTTGATTGAAAGATCTCATCTAGTGTTCGACTCCAAGTCATTTATTCACATTGGATGGTATGTACTAAGATACCTTGGGAATCATTGACATCAATGGTGATTTCCCTCGTACTTGTTAACATTTTACATTAATGACTGGTAATCAAGTGCTTTCTACCATGTTCGACATCAAGACATTGTAATCGCATGGTTATATTTTTATTGTTGTGAGTTCATCTCGAAGACTCTGGGTTATTTAATATCTTTCCTATGTTGCGATCGATTTTGTTTTGAGTCATATTACATGGATCCAATTTGTATTGGTTGTGGTTGCATTATCATCTCATCATGGATCTATGCTTGTGTCTAGTAGCCATGATTGTGTTCACTCGGTCTCTACTACCATGGATCTTCATTGTATTTGTCGGCATCCATGTTATGAGTCATATGAGGCTTGAGTCAGTTGTACTGCAGCAACTTCCAACCAACATACTTTCCTTTGATTTCTTCACTTCGCAAAGCATTCACCTATCGCATTCCTCTAACTTCATGCCTTGGGGGGAATTCTTTTACACCAAAATATCTTCATGTTGAGCCATGTGTTAAACCTATGTATAATCCATAAAGTTCTCTCTTCTAAACTGGGTTGATTTGAGGTTGTTCCTACCCTTTTTACCCTCTCTAGATAGGCCAACACTTTTTCCCTTCATTCTAGGTGTGTTGATGGCACTCTTTCTCCTAAGAAAAGGTGCACTTGCGCTCTTTCCCTTCATGCTAGGTGTGCCAGTGGTGCTCTTTCCCCTTATGCAAGGTCCATCGGTGCTCTTTCCCTTCATGAAAGGTGCGTCGATGGTGTTTTGAAGGAAAAAATCAAAGCTTCGAGGCACTTCTCGAAGGTGGATGAGGTGGAGGAATATACCTATCATCTAGGTGAGGTAGAATTTGGTTCCCTAACCTATGAGGAGGATCCCTTAGACCCCTCCTCCTAATCCTCAACCTACTCTATCCCTTTAGACTTATAAATTGAACTCTCTCCATTTTGAAGGGAGGAAGGACTATGGTACTCTTATGCTGGTGGAATTTCTAGGTGATCCCTATCATATTTTGGGTGGCTTACTATCTTGCTTTAGAGGCTTGGCTTGGATTGTTAGATGGAATATTGCAACATTAAGCCTAGGTTGAAATGTTCTGTCCTATGTAATTCTATGTATCTCATTGATTACATTAATACAAATATATTTCCATAAATGTTATTGTGTTAATAATCTTTAGAGATTTCTTCCTTAACTGTTAGCTTAGATCAATTTATGTTTAGATACACATGCACTATTTTCCTATTTCCACTTTCTTTATAGGGTTTTGCAGCTCAAGATATGAAGGCTCTGGAGCTTGGATTAACAAAGACAGAAGAGTATTTGCATATTTCAGGTAAGTGATCTATCTCTTGACTTGAATTTCTATTTGATATAAGAAAGTAGGATGTATTGTGTATTTGATTTGTTCTAGATACACTTCGACTAGGGAGATCTAGCTTGAGTCTGCTTGAGTATATTTGTCTAATAACAAAGTTTTGCAACATTGTTGACGCTACTGTTCCTTGGTTACATGCTGCTACAAAGCCTTTAACTATATTACCTTTATGATTTATACAATTGGGGGCATCACTCTGAGTGATGTCTGTAGTGCAACCAACTGTGCTTTTGCTTCCCTCAATTATGTATTCAGTTGTTCGAACAAGTCATCCTGGGCCATGCTACCCAAAAACTACATGGTCACATCTGTAATCAACTTGGCCTCTTTCTCACTCTCCTCAAGTCGTGTCACCACATATTCAATGGCACCTTTGCGCTTAAAAAATTTCTTTGGAGGCGTTCCCAAGTTCACTAGTGGCTACAAGTCTTAAAGGAATCTTTTGAATCCTACAATGACTTGTCCTAGATTCTGAGCTTTGGCTTCCACATCCATGTCGTCCTCTATATCTGGGACTTCTTGAAAGGTGAAGGAACCCACTTTCTCCATCCTTGTCTTATCATCACATAGTTGTGCTTTCTTGATAATTAGCATGTCCTACACCTTCTTCAAGTTCTCAATCTCCTGCTTCACAAACTCTTCCCACTCTTGTGACTTTAACAGGTGATCATCGATAATCTGCTCACGGTCGACCAACTCCCGAGTTTCTAACTTTTGTAGTCGCACCAAGGTGTGTGTTGAAAAATTGTTAACATCCAATGTGATTGTTTCATATCATTGGAGTGAGGCATCAACATGCTCACTTTGGGTCTCTATTGTGTGCGATAGAATCTACATGATCCTGACCCGCTTCCCTATACTTAACTCGCTCGTTCGCTGCAACAATTTTGCATTGGGAACCTTCTCTATAATGGAATTTATTAACGACATCAGTTGTGAATTTACCTTTTGAAATCTCTTAGTTGAATGCTACCTTAGCTACGATGCATTTGTAGTTTTCACCGTTGTGATTGCCACAATGATGTAGTTTACTTGTTCATCTGGCATTGGTGTTGTCGCTGGCCTCTCCTTATTCTTGTCTTCTCTTCATCCTTTTTCCTTCAAACTATCGATCTGTATCTGAATCCATTGGAGTCCTTAATGATTCCTCTCGTGACTCTTGATCGCTTTCCTGTATCGGTTCCTGATCCACCAAAGCATCAGGTGGAGGACCCACCGCGGCATATATCACTTCTTTCTCACTGACCGACTCTCTCCACGTTCCATACCACTCATCCACTACGACATCCATCTCCTCATTAGTTAGCATGTACTATGTAGCTAACCACTATTTCTTTGGGTCCCTTATTGGTTTCACATGGATTGCATGCGGGAACATTGTGAATCTCATGAACCGTCTATATTTTGTCACCGCTTATTTAGATAAGTGCAAAATATTCATAGCTACAACTTGCAGTGCATCCCAATACAACCAAAACTGTATCGCGCAATCCTTCAATCGGTTGAACTAGCTGAGATACCAAAGGTTTTGATACCTTGCACCCTTGCAGACTTAGGATACCTCAACATCCATGCCCTGATAATCCTTGGGCTCCATCCATGCAACTAAGGAAATCAAAATTATCATCCAAACAAAGTAAATGGATCTTCCCTTCCTGTACTAGCATCACATCTTCAATCAATTGGTTGAGTAGAAATAGTGACCAATTCATTTGTATGTCCTTGATGCACTACTCGATGCATGATATTACCCCAGAGGTACACTGATTGGGTTGGTTCTCGTGCACCACCTTAATGGCCAGAATATTCGCTTCCACATGAACAAACTTATCATTTCTTTTATCTACAACGTATGCACAATTTTTGCGATCCAAGCCATATTTATTTTTCATCTTGGAAGTCAACTTCTTGTCATTATATTTTTCACAAAAGTACTGCGATGGATTTGGCCCTTACATTGGAAATCCCGTAATCTGAGATATCAACTTGATAGTGACTTCCATCGGTCGGTCCAACCATAGATAGACAATGTGAAATCATTCTAAAAACTATTTCATGCATGTGTTGGCCTCCGCCAACCTACCTAAGTGAGGCATATGGATGAGGTCTAAAATCCCCTACCTTTGCACTCCCATCGCCCACTACTGTGGGGTTCCCACAATTGCATCACTTTATTACTCGGTCTTCTCCTCAAATGGATTTGCTATGCAATCAGTATATGCTAGTAGATCATGGTCTTTGTACCTCATATTCATCAGGAATGACACAATGTTTAAGGTTCACTTCATCCCCATCGGTATTTTCGACATCCGAATTGGATACTTCTAGTACTTTGTCAACCTTTTCTGCTTGGCGTCGGGGTTACATGGTGGAACAAAGCCAAGGATGTCTGTAGTGGTCACCCTAGTCCTTGTTTTGGATCCCTCAACTCTATTCATTGATGGCCCCACCTACTCTGTGACTTCTTCTGTCAACTTTTTCTGCTTGGCATCGGGGTTACATGGTGGAACAAAGCCAAGGATGTCTGTAGTAGTCACCCCAGTCCTTGTTTTGGATCCCTCAGCTTTATTCATTGATGGCCCCACCTACTCTGTGACTTATTCTTTCACTCTGGCTGAAGTTCTCATGTTCCTCTTCTTCTGCGTAAGTGACTTGGTCTGATTGGCCCCCTCTTATTTTGCATAATTGGTGACGATCCTAGTGGCATGATGGTCACCTCCTCCTCAATAAGAACACCAATGAATATTGAATCCCTCATACTCCGACTTGAAATATCTTGCTCCATTTCTACACTCTGAATAACTCACAACTGCTCAACAATTCCCTACTATCACTCTCTGTGCTCAATACTTGAATATGCTCTACTCACTCAATAAACATGATGGTTCCTTCAAGCTGCACCCCGCTCGTGAAATATTTCCTAATCATCATGACCAAATCCACCACTCATCACCCAAATCCATCTTTGATCTGCTCAATCCAACAGTCTGATTATACATAAATGCATGCCTCGTCCATCAACGTCGTGTTGTTGGAAATACTCACCTTTTGTGGACATAAGTTATTTCTCTAGCTTGAAATCCTTCACAACTGGAACAAATGAGTTACAACAATAAATAGTACTTTCCCTAGGATTGATGAAATCTTGGAATAAATATTTCACTTGTAATACACTATAATGTACCATCCTTGTAGAACACTAGATCTCCACAGGTTCACCTGCAATAACCACATCACAAAAGCATACATGATAAAAGTACCAAATACGATGTACAATACTATATCAATGACTAAGGAATATGATAATAAAACCAATGATTAATACATAATAGGAGTTATGGGAAAGCAACTTTCATTGCATAATAAAATAAGAGAGATATTACAATCGATATTCCTTAGTGCTGAGATGTTTCCTTTCAAGCAACGGATTTCCTCCAAAGCTTCAACTTATCTTGCTAATGCTCACTCTCTTTGGCTAAATTTGGCAAGAATTTTGGTGTCGCATCATAATATTCCTCCCTTTACCCATGGGGGCTGAGCCACTACTTATAGTTGTGGGAGGATAGGAATGGTTGATATTCTCATGGGTGAGCTAGAAGGGATTTTCTAGAAGGAGGGATCTTGAGTCTAGGTCCAGGAGTGTAGGGATGAGGGTTCCATGAAGATGATCTTCAAGAAGTTTCATGAATCTTCTCTTTTTCCTTTTAAAACTCTAGCACCACTCTTTTTCTATTGAGACGGGGTGTTAGAAGGGCCGCACCACTTATTTATCAAAATGGATAAGGAGGTGGTAGATCTCATTCCAAACTCACAAATGGCATTACTGACAAGGGTAATGCACATTCTCCAAAGGGAAAACGTAGTGGTGGACAAAAGTGTAAACACATGAGTCATGACCTATGTCTATCATCATATCTTGAGGGATTGAGGAAAATTCTGATGTTTTGGTTCTCATTGCATGGTGGTGACGAGAAATGTGTGTAACACAATTCCCCCCAAAGCATGACACTAGAGGAATAGGATAGGTGAAATATTTGTAAGAAAACGTTATCGCTTTGAGAAAAGAATTCACTGATCGGAGATATTCATCAACATAGATTTCCTGCAATACATCAGTACTTTGAATAATATGCAAATGAATCCTCATCATGGTTTCTAAACCAATACAAGGAAGATCCATGCAAGGTATGAATATTCACGGCTACTAGAATACAACATAGATCCATCCGAAGAAGACTCAAATTTGGACATATCTACCAGACATATAATGTAGATCTATGTCATTTGGACACAAATTTGAGCACAACCATGACCATACAAATGTGGATCCATGCTAGGACTCATACAAATACTCCATCACAATCTAGGGAAAGAAATGAGCGCTTAATAATTACCTAGGGTCTTCATCTCATCTTCCATAAAGTACAATTCCATCCATGTGATTACAATGTCTTGATGCCAAACATGGTAGAAACCACTTGATAACCGATCAATGATAAGAACCGTTAACAAGTGCGAGGGTGATCACCATTGATGTCGATGATTCCCAATGTGCCTAGTACAATCTCCTGAGTGTCAATAGATGATCTGATGTCGAACACCCAGTTGAATCTTTCGATCAAAGGTCAATGATGTAAACCTATTTCAAAAGAGAGAGGGTCTGTCATTAATGAATACATATCTCAAGGTACTTGATTTTTATTTCTAAGACTAATTCCTGGATGATGAGCTAAAGTTGATAGGAATATATATTATCGTCAAAGGAGGGCCATGATGAATCCCACATTGATGATATGAAACTCGGAACAATGTTCTAGAATTTAAGTATGATGTAACCCTAGGACTGACTTAACAACAACTAACACATTAGTTTTGAATGCAAATGTAAAATATCATCATGGCTTCCCTTGGAACATTGGGCGACACGACCAAATACTCGGCAACATTGACTTGACTAGGTGGATACCAAGACATAATGTGATGATGGATGATGCATTCTTTGAAAGACTCAAAGGAGTAACATGAATCATGAAAGTGGATTGACTTAGAAGAAAGTTGAATATGCAATTGACCGAATGAAATGCAGACAAGTGCCATGTTCAAAGGTGACTAACAACTGCCATAATTGCAAATGAAATATTGTTCCCTTCCATTACTTTCCCCATCATGATTGATGAGTGCCTCTTTTTCATTTTTACGAGGTCAAAGAGGGTAACAAACACTCGTTATAGCTTATAATAAGATAATTCCTTTCTCACATGTTTTAGGAACCTAAGAAAGGAGTGGTTTGTTCCCAAAAGAGGGTCTCTTAGTGTTTAATTTAACGAGTCTATTGAAATTTAACTCGGTATCGTTCATGTTTAGAGAGTTTGAAAAAAAAATGGAAGAAGACTCCAAAAGGTCCTTTTTCATATGATTTAGTCCCTAGGGCCCAAAAAAGTATAAAATAATTCCCAAGAGAACTCTTCTATCTGAGATCAACTAGAGTGTTCATTTTTTGTAAATTATTCAATCCAAACCGAAAAAGGGGTAAACTATCATCGGAGATACAACTCTTCAAGTACTTTTACAAGCATGAAGAAGACAATTTCACTCGGCGATATTTCACATTTTAGGAGTTCGAAAAGAGGTTAAAGAAGACTCCATTAGGGTTTCTTTTCATGATAAAATAGTTTAACGATCCCGAAAAAAAGCAAAAGTTGACTCGAAAGTTAGGTACTAGGTTTAAAGAGAACAAACAAGATTCGAAACTAGCACTGAAGGAAATTTTTTGTTTTGTGTAAGTACAAAAAAATTTAAAACAAACTCTCACATAACCAAAAAATTTCAATTCGCGTCCTTGTAAGACCTTTGAAATGACTATTAGACCTCCAAAAGATTCAAAATTAAGTTCTTAATGACTAATTAAGGGTAATTATTAATAAATTAATTAAAATAATATAATAAAAACCAAAAATATTTCATAGAAAACTTGTGAATAGTGAAAAAACTTACCATTTTCACTTTTTACCAATTAGAGAACCATTTGGAGCTATTTGTGTGCAATTTTCAAGAGAGGATTCTAGATTCATTGACCATCATCCATTTTCCAATCCATCAGCTCCTGTTAAGAGCTAAACTCATTCCTAGTCTTTCTATGGTTTTCTTTCTTCATTCCATGCAAAGTTTTAACGTTTTGGAAGTTTTACCAAAGGGTAAAAAACGCTCACGGGGTAACGAACTTTCACCTTTTCGGAAAGGTGGTGCCTTATTGACACCGTGATTTCTCATGTAGAAATCAACAACATCATTGCCCAGTCTTAAAGGGATAGAGGTGGTTCCGCGAGCTTCCCTAAAACACGGTTGTGACAAGCCATAATAATAAATTTTGAGTATTTTTAATGCTATAAGTTTGTGTTCTAATACTGCAATTTGACTTTTTGGCAGGTTAATTTCACAAATATGGTGGTATGGAAAGAGGTCATGGCCTTCCATGTTGGTGGTGGGTCTAAAGTCAAGTATGGGAGCACCTTCTTTCATTGGTTGGATGACCAACTACTTATGATCAAGGACTACACATATGGTGTCACTGACTTCATAGAAGATCCAAACCTAGCCCTACCAGCAGGTGCCCAACGGGGCGACATTGGTAAGTAGAATACTAAGACATTGACTATTTTTGTATTTTATATTTTATTATTTTTATGGATGTTAACAATACCTACTCTTTCATGCCAATGTGGGAGATGCACAACCTAGATTTCCTCCCCAATGGACAGACAAGCGGGGTCTTTCTTTATCCACATAGGATATGACGAGTTAACTGAGTTAGAGGAGAACCTGAACTGGTTAACTTTAGATATTCCATATATTTTTGTAGAGGACCTCCCTATGAGGTATGAGAGGAATACTAATGGAGTATTGGACCACTTTGGGTGCTTGCTATGGAGAGTGGCAACAACCATTA